>JARYGA010054393.1:0-52600 GCA_030545235.1 Helianthus tuberosus | reverse complement strand
TTAAATAACTTTTATATAACTTACAAATAAGTTTTGAAGGCTTTAGTGTGTTAAAAACAAGTTTATTCGATCACAGGGACTATTTGCGTCAAACTGCGAAAGTCTTCTGATTCGTACCGTAACGAACATTCCGAAACTTGATCATAAGCTAAACATAACCAAAATATCCTTTACATAGCTTAGAAATAGGCTTTGAGGGGTTCGGTATGCGAAAATATGCTTATTTGATCAATAGGGACTAAAAGCGTCAAAACGTGCATAAGTTTGCATTTTCCCGCATATCTCACTTTCTGAACATATCCGGACACCCAAAATTTTTTTGTAATCATTAAAATATTTTATTTTAGTGATTGGAATGCAAAAATACCATTCTTCGTGTAATTTGGATCGTTTTTCGCGTCCGTTCGTGTTTCGTCATAATTAACCGAACAACGCAACCGTACGACCAAACGAACCGACATCCGAGATATTTTCAAGCATATTTCATGCTTGAAAATGGGTTGACGGGGGCTAAACGCGTCGAAAAATCAAGTTTGGAGTTGCAAGGACCATTTATAACATTTTGTGTTTTTTGGTCTCTGGCGGGGCGCCAGAGACTGATCTGGGCAGATTCATTCTTTTTGCAATCAGCAGCTGGTTTCTGGGTTTTGGGACATAGATTTAACAAACCTTGAGCTGGTTTTGGACTCCCCTAGTATTGTAAATCAGTGGGTAACACTTGGATGGTTCAGATTGAAGCTCAACTTTCGAGAAACGATCCTAACGGTTGTCCGAAATCTATAAATACCCACCATTTTCTCCACTTTCAATTGCACAATCTGAGTTTTCTTCATCTTCTGCACAATAGGAGCTATCCCTTCTGGTTGAAGGCTCCTTTCTTCTTGTTTTCTTGTTCTATCTTCAAGGCTTGGACCTCTTGTAAGCTTCTTTCATGCTTTTATGCATTTTAAGCATTAAAGTCAAACAGTGTTTGACTTTCTGCTTTGACCAGTCTTTGGTCAACACAAAGTTCATTTGAACTTTGCAACGTGGGCATAATCATGATGGTCATAGTCCCTTGTGACTATACCTACTGATTACCACGTTGATTAGGCGTAGTGACGAGTCATAGTTTCGGTCAAAATACGTGTTTATGCGTTTTTTGCAACGAAGCTATCTTTGGGTATCAAAACACTTTGTTTTGTATCAAACTTGTTTTCTAACTTAGTTAAACATATTTTAACATGTTTAACTCGTCACTTTTAGTTTAGTGCGTGTATGAGGTCAACCGCTTAGACTTTCGAACCCGACCCGTTTGGTCGATCGTTAGGATCCGACCAAACATATTTTGTGACCATAGTTGTATAGGGAATAACCTTCCAAGGTTATACCGTATGGTCACTTCGTTTAGTTAGTTGTATGATATGTAGTTTATATGCCTTAGAAAAATGACCAAAATGCCCTTATGCGTATAATTTCATTTTAAGCATATGTAACAAATGTTTTGACATCTAAACTGATTATATAACATAATTAGATATGTTAAGGCATATAATACTTGTCATAGGGCTAGTTAGACCATCCGTATGCGTTTTCACGCAAATGACGCGTTAAAGTAGCGTAAACTACCTTAACGGGTCATAACGGGTCAAAAAACACTTAGGATAGGTTTCAACTCAGAATGTAGGCTTGTTAAACCATATCATATGAGTTCCAACACTCATTTGGTTTACAATACCTCATTCTATCTGATTCCTTGATTTGTGTCCCGTTACACTAACATAGTATCCGATACACTAGGAACCACTTCGCCATTTGAACTTTTGATCCTTTGAGCTTTGTTACATCATTTGAACAAGACCTACACGCAATCCCAGGCGAGTACATAGTTCCCCTCTTTTACCGTTTTCAAATGTTTTTGGGTGATTCATATGTGTAACCGATTTATTTTCCAAATGTATGGCATATATGTGTTTCCTAAGTGCTTTTATGTGTATTATTCCGATTATGCAAATACGATGTTTATCCAAATCCTTAAAAGATCTATCTATATTCTTAGTTAGATTCTCATAGGATATTTGAAGTACAGTCTCAGATCTTCATAGTGAGATTTTTAAGAAATACTTTACTAGACGATGGTTGTGGTTATTGTGTAGATTGTTGGTGATTTAGATAATGAAACTAGAGTAATACAATAAGCACATGGTGGATACGCCGCTGGTACTTCCTATATATAAGTGTGCTTATTATTTTACCCTTCGTGGCGTTATCCCGAATCACCATTAGGACTTAGGATTTTTGTTATTATTCACCAAAGCATAGTTTGATATGCTACTGTTCTACCAAAGTATAGTTTGATATGCTATTATTTACCAAAGCATAGTTTGATATGCTATTGTTCACAAAAGCATAGTTTGATATACTACCGACTTTGCAATTTACAAACTAAAGTATAATTTGATATACTACCGATGTTTATTTCATTTTTAAACCAAGGTATACTTGTGATATACTACCAAATCTATTATTTCAGAAACCCAAGTATATTTTGATATACTATCTGTTTAACTATTTCATAACTAAAGTATATTTAAATATACTACTTATCCGATAAATTTCAAAATAGTTATTACTAATCCTTGATTGGATTTCTAATAACACACTAACGAATTTTACGATGATTTCAACGAGATTACAATATACAATTTCAAATGGCATAAAAACTACTCAGTAATAATCATATTGCCATATACAAAACTATTTGCCACGAGTTTTCATAATCAGGATTATGTATTGCAATACTAAACTTTTGCCATCCTCTGGCTTCAAAATTTATTTCAAATCGACAACTCTCGTACTTGCCAAAGTATTGCAATGCCAAATGTTTTGCCATTAATTTGGCTAACAAAACCTATGTATTCGCCGGCATTTTTATGCAGACTTTATTTTTGCATATGTTTCAGGTTATCAATTATTTAAGCACGCAACGCATAGGACTGCATTTAGGGCCTTAGACTTCTTAATCAAAATACAATTACATGTATTCTTTGTTTGTAAAACGATGTTAATAATATTGAAACAATTTAGTACTAGTAGTTGTGAGCAATTTGTAACGTGACTCCCCGATATTTTCGCTGCGTGTTGTTGTATTACGCGATTGGGGTGTTACAGATTGGTATCAGAGCACTGGTTATAGGGAATTAAGTTATTAGCATGCCTTAAACCTAGTCTATAACCTTCCTAGGACCCAAACGTGAGTAGACTTAGGAACTCTTTCCTAAATCCTCATCCTTATTCGTACCCCAACTACTCTATGATTTACAAATCATCTAACCTTAGATGATTTATCCTAAAACCCTTTGGCTTTATGCCTTAAGGTATTCCTCAAAATATTTTCTCAAAACGTTTTCATCGAAATATTCCTCAAAATATTTTCTCAAACGTTTTCGTCAAAATATTTCACAACATGTTTTATCTCAAACGATTTGTATCAAAAGATTTTTTAAATGTTTTTCTCAAACATTTTTCATCGAAATCTTGGGTTTTAATAATGTGAACACATGCAATGTGGAAGGGTGGATGCCTGTACCCCGAGTTTTCTGTCTAAGGCTAGAGTGTTCGTACAAATCCGCATTATCGGACCAGACACTCTTACCTGGGAACTCTTAGGGTGAATATCCACTTATAGGCTAAAGCATGTCTTCGTGAAGCATTATAAAAACCTATCCATCCTGACCATGTCGAACGATTTCTAAACGACCTTTGTATCACTATTCATTCATATTACCCTCAGTAATATGTTTGGTATTCAAGAAAACCGAAACAAATTTCCTTTCACAATATTAATTCATCATATTACCTTCGGTAATATGTTTGATTAGAGATGATTGAAATGAATTTCATTTCATTTCACGACACTATGAGATCCTATTTCATTTTCGAAACACTACCTTTGTTTTTCAAATTTTTACCATTTGGATGAGAATTTTCAAAATTTCAAACACATAGTTTCTTTATTTTAAAAAAAATTAATTTAAAACATTTTATCTTAAAATAATAAATTTTTAAATAGTAAAAGAATTTATAAACACAAACCATTAACTTGGTTTGTACTCTCTCATCAAAAAATACTACACAAGTTTATTTCTCAAACAATTCCTATTTCAAAAACAAAAACTACAACACTATATTTTCTAAATACAAGAGCGAGACTTATGAACAGGATTTTACTAAGTCAAAGATAACACTATGTTTTCTAAGTACAAGAAACGAAACATTGAAACTACTAAAGGGAATTCAAAAGAACAAAGGCCGAATCTTCTAAAAATTCTAAGAAGCGCAAGGCTTCAAAGAATTTTGCAATTCCTACACCAGTTCCACTAAACTCAGTACCCTTTAAGGGATTTTATCGTGGGAAGCAACCTCGGTGCAATCATTGCAACTATCATCACGCGTCAAATTCTCCTTGTCGCCATTGTACAATCTGTGGTTTATTTGGACATCTAGCTGTGACCTGTCGTATCCAGAACCGAACAGCCCCTACTCAAACTCGCCCTCGAGCATGTTTCAATTATGGTGATTTAAATCATTTTAAGCGAAACTGCCCCAAGCTTGCGAATGCTAATGGACGAGTGTTCAATGTCAATGAGGCTCAAGCTAATGATCAAGCACTTATGATCCTTTGAACCTCTATATTTTCTGTTTATTTCCGAAAACAATGTACATATTTCAACTATGTTTGTAATGACAATATAAATTTTAAGAAGTTTATCTTTATCCTTGTTATTCATTTTCCAAATTACGAACTCTAATGTGATTACACAATGTGCGATTACAACTACATGCTGACTTTGAGGATTCCGTTCTTTAGGAACTAAATCTTGTAAATTAGCATACCATGATTACACTCTAGTGCATTCATGCGAACTTGGTAACACAATCGATACGAATACTATGAACAAGTTGATACTATTTTGTGATCATGACATTACATACATGATTTATTTATGTAATATGTATAGTACATGATTATAAATACAATTTGCTTCGTATGTTGACCTAATGTGCTTTGTACACTAATTTTCAAATACATTTTGCTTAGTGTGTTAACTTAGCATACCTAGCGCATGATTTGAAAACATTTTCTCGATATGCTTACAATATGATGACAATGCATTACTAGTATATGTTGCACTCTACCTGTTTGGTTTGTATGAATCATATATAAATATTTGTACTAGGATAAAATACCCACTACTAAATTTGTTGTATGCAAAACAAGTAGTGCTATCATTGCTAGTATGAAACACGATTCAATTTGACAGACGTTATGTTGTGACGGTGTTTATTTGATTTAGACGATAGTTTGACCTTATTATTTGTTTACCCTCGCTTAACAAAAGAAGCTATGTGGACCATGCGACGAAACGAGTAATTATGGGTGCACACTTAATTATGAGATTCGACGCATGAGAATCATAGTAAGCCTTGTTAAGTTTGGTGGCATAAAATCTAGAGTGATTAAGGTAACGGGAGGAGTATGATGTAATAAGAACATAGTGGATACGCCGATGGTGCTTCCTATATATAAGTGTTCTAACTGTGTTATTCTTTAGAACGTTGCGGAGATCACTTGGTGATTTTATGTTATCTTGGACCATTATGTGATTATGTGCTTATTTGTTATTTATGTGGTTATTTACAATAAACAAAAACAAGTACATTCATTAACTCAAATCGAGCCGACCGGGAGTATATTATGGTGTTAAAGATGACGATCTTGATGCCATAGGTATGTTGACCCGTCTCCTATACATGAGATGCTCATGGTGCATTGGATGTACCTCGTGGGACGTTAGAAACCGTGTACGTGTAGGGCTTGAATGTACACCCCTTTGTTTGCTAGGAATTACACTAAGAGCTTAGTATAACATAGTGCCATACCCAAACAATTTTTGAACACTAGTCGACTTTTTCCTTAAATTCACAAGTTTCAAAGGGTTGAATACCTTGAGATACTTTGAATATCCCAAATCACATTTTGAATCCTCTAAAAAACTTCCAACACCAAACGATGCTCCGCATCTTTGGGATCTAGCAATTTTCTTATCCATCTGTTGTTTCAATTATAATCTACGGTCTCCTGCAAATAAATTTCGGGACGAAATTTCCTAAAGTAGGGGAGACTGTGACACTTGTGCTCCGTAAACACCGCACGATGTAGGACAATATCTTTTATCAAAGATACAGTGTATTTTTGGTCTTAATATTTTCTTTTTATGTTTGACAATGTCACGTTTTGATTTTTAGTTCAATTTCAAGCCTTAAATCGCTTTCTGGAAAGTTATACGCAAACTGGTATGTAAACGTAATCAGTTTAATGCGGAAAACACTCCGGAACAGTAACATAGGCTTAACATACCTTAAATAACTTTTATATAACTTCCAAATAAGTTTTGAAGGCTTTAGTGTGTAAAAAACAAGTTTATTCGATCACAAGGACTATTTGCGTCAAACTGCAAAAGTCTTCTGATTCGTATTGTAACGAACATTCCAGAACTTGATCATAAGCTAAATATACCCTAAATATCCTTTACATAGCTTAGAAATAGGCTTTGAGGGGTTCGGTATGCGAAAATATGCTTATTTGATCAATAGGGACTAAAAGCGTCAAAACGTGCATAAGTTTGCATTTTCGCACATATCTCACTTTCTGAACATATCCGGAAACCCAAAAATTTTTGTAATCATTAAAATATTTTATTTTAGTGATTGGAATGCAAAAATACCATTCGTCGTGTAATTTGGATCGTTTTTCGCGTCCGTTCGTGTTTCGTCGTAATTAACCGAACAACGCAACCCTACGACCAAACGAACCGACATCCGAGATATCTTCAAGCATATTTCATGTCCCCTATACTTTGACTTCATTATTGAGTCTTGAAAATGGGTTTACAGGGGCTAAACGCGTCAAAAAATCAAGTTTGGAGCTGCATGGACCATTTCTGACATTCTGTGTTTTTGGTCTCTGGCGGGGCGCGACAGACCTCTGGCGGGGCGCCAGAGACTGATCTGGTCAGATTCATTGTTTTTGCAATCAGCAACTGGTTTCTGGGGTTTGGGACATGGATTTAATAAACCTTGAGCTAGTTTTGGACTCCCCTTGTATTGTAAATCAGTGGGTAACACTTGGATGGTTCAGATTGAAGCTCAACTTTCGAGAAACGATCCTAACGGTTGTCCGAAATCTATAAATACCCACCATTTTCTCCACTTTCACTTGCACAATCTGAGTTTTCTTCATCTTCTGCACAATAGGAGCTATGCCTTCTGGTTGAAGGCTCCTTTCTTCTTGTTTTTTTGTTCTATCTTCAAGGCTTGGACCTCTTGTAAGCTTCTTTCATGCTTTTATGCATTTTAAGCATGAAAGTCAAACAATGTTTGACTTTCTGCTTTGACCAGTCTTTGGTCAACACAAAGTTCGTTTGAACTTTGCAACGTGAGCGTAATCACGATGGTGATAGTCCCTTGTGACTATACCTACTGATTACCACGTTGATTAGGCGTAGTGACGAGTCATAGTTTCGGTCAAAATATGTGTTTATGCGTATTTTGCAATGAAGCTATCTTTGGGTATCAAAACACTTTGTTTTGATATCACACTTGTTTTCTAACTTAGTTAAACATGTTTTAACATGTTTAACTCGTCACTTTTAGTTTAGTGCTTGTATGAGGTCGTAAGTCAAGCGGTCTAAACAACCGCTTAGACTTTCGAACCCGTCCCGTTTGGTCGATCGTCAGGATCCGACCAAACATATTTTGTGACAATAGTTGTATAGGGAATAACCTTCCAAGGTTAAACCTTATGGTCACTTCGTTTAGTTAGTTGTATGATAGGTAGTTTATATGCCTTAGGAAAATGTCCAAAATGCCCTTATGCGTATAATTTCATTTTAAGCATATGTAACACATGTATTGACATCTAAACTGATTATATAACATAATTAAATATGTTACAGCATATAATACTTGTCAAAGGGCTAGTTAGACCATCCGAATGCGTTTTCACGCAAATGACGCGTTAAAGTAGCGTAAACTACCTTAACGGGACATAACGGGTCAAAAGCACTTAGGATAGGTTTCAACTCAGAATGTAGGCTTGTTAAACCATATCATATGAGTTCCAACACTCATTTGGTTTACAATACCTCATTCTATCCGATTCCTCGATTTGTGTCCCGTTACACTAACATAGTATCCGATACACTAGGAACCACTTCGCCATTTGAACTTTTGATCCTTTGAGCTTTGTTACATCATTTGAACAAGACCTACACGCAATCCCAGGCGAGTACATAGTTCCCCTCTTTTACCGTTTTCAAATATTTTGGGGTGATTCATTTGTGTAACCGATTTATTTTCCAAATGTATGGCATATATGTGTTTACTAAGTGCTTTTTTGTGTATTATTCCGATTATGCAAATACGATGTTTATCCAAATCCCTAATAGATCTATCTATATTCATAGTTAGATTCTCATAGGATATTTGAAGTACAGTCTTAGATCTTCATAGTGAGATTTTTAAGAAATACTTTACGAGACGATGGTTGTGGTTATTGTGTAGATTGTCGATGATTTAGATAACGAAACTAGAGTAATACAATAAGCACATGGTGGATACGCCGCTGGTACTACCTATATATAAGTGTGCTTATTGTATTACCCTTCGTGGCGTTATCCCGAATCACCCTTAGGACTTACGATTTTTGTTATTATTCACCAAAGCATAGTTTGATATGCTACTGTTCTACCAAAGTATAGTTTGATATGCTATTATTCACCAAAGCATAGTTTGATATGCTACCGACTTTGCAATTTACAAACTAAAGTATAATTTGATATACTACCGATGTTTATTTCATTTGTAAACCAAAGTATACTTGTGATATACTACCAAATCTATTATTTCAGAAACCCAAGTATATTTTGATATACTATCTGTTTAACTATTTCATAACTAAAGTATATTTAAATATACTACTTATCCGATAAATTTCAAAATAGTTATTACTAATCCTTGATTGGATTTCTAATAACACACTAACGAGTTTTACGATGATTTCAACGAGATTACAATATACAATTTCAAATGGCATAAAAACTACTCAGTAATCATCATATTGCCATATACAAAACTATTTGCTATGAGTTTTCATAATCAAGATTATGTATTGCAATACTAAACTTTTGCCATCCTCTGGCTTCAAAATTTATTTCAAATCGACAACTCTCGTAGTTGCCAAAGTATAGCGATGCCAAATGTTTTGCCATTAATTTGGCTAACAAAACCTATGTATTCGCCGACATTTTTATGCTGACATTATTTTTACATATGTTTCAGGTTATCAATTATTCTAGCACGCAACACATAGGACCACATTCAGGGCCTTAGACTTCTTAATCAAAAGACAATTACATGTATTCTTTGTTTGTAAAACGATGTTAATAATATTGAAACAATTTAGTACCAGTAGTTGTGAGCAATTTGTAACGTGACTCCTCGATATCTCCGCCGCATGTTGTTGTATTACGCGATTGGGGTGTTACAGTAACCATCTCGGTTAGTGTTCTATTGGATAGAAACTTGAACAACTTAAGAATTTCAAATGGATAGTGATCACTAGCTTTGCCCGCAGAGTCCACCAGAATTCCCATGCACTACAAGTTGTTATTACGTGGGCCCCCGTAATAATAAATTGTCTTGCATTATCACCCTAACATTCTCTCATTCAGAGCAGGCGATCAGTCAGAGAGGGGACACTATTGTCTATATACCTTCAACGTAGAAGGGACCTTCATGATAGTTCACGTGTCAACGTCCGTTGTCATTACTCGCAGAACGGCACGGCGTTAGATGGAATAGAAATAGAGAGAATTCTTAACAATAACAACTGGAGGGGCACCTTTAAGTAGAGTACTTCATCTTCCTTGTCTGGACAAGAGTGTCGTCAATCATGATTTGTATGAGCCACAGGGACCTCGTCCCACTAATGGAGTTGTTGTCCAAGGCTGCCACCTCTGCCTCATCATCACTACTGAAGTCAGGCATCTCAGAATCTGCGAGAAAGCAACCATCTTCCACGGGATCAATGCTTTATGGTCTCACTTAGGAACCATGTTCGCCATAAGCTCCGCAATAGACGTGAGGTCGATATTCTCATGGAAGATGTATTGTATAAAATATGTCATGTTTTGAAATAGAGTATCATATCTTGTGTAAAAGATGTCGTGACTTAACCATGTCATGCGAGTCAAGAATAACAATAGAATTCAAAGTCGAAGGCATTTCGTTCTTGTCAAAATATTTCGTACAACACATATATAAATAATTTATATATATAATCATATAAAATCCTATCTAACAAGGATTTCTATCTTGTATAAGCCAAACTCATAAACTGTTTATAACGCGTAAACTGATAACGTAATGTATTGTAGGCACATAGTCTTTTAATGTAATATGTCTATTTCTCATAGACTTCACCCATGGAAATGTCCTTGCTTGGTTTATATGAATTGAATTTTTGTTGTAGTGGACCATGAAAAATGTTTATGCAATGAAAACCTCTTGTTCTTGTATAAATTGTTTTCATGAGAGGTCGCTAGTGATTGTAGACTAGACTCGAGAAAGAATCCTGGTTCACTACAATCGATGCTATGATACCAACCTGTCACACTCGCTCGTAGCGAAAGCGCGAGGTGTGATCTAATCGGTTCTCATTGCATAACAATATAAGTGAACATACTAAATGAATAAAACATGCTCCAATGCCACTGCCATAATTGTTTCAAAAGAACACAACATACGTTAAGTGTACTGATTACAAACCATCAAATGAAAATAAGTTGTCATAGCTTCATACATCAAAATGTAAGTTCTAAAATGTTAAGGTTTTGACCACTATATCACCACAAAGAGGCGGTATATAACGGGCAAACCCTTCAAATGGTGGCATGGAGTCTTGATAATTGTTTTCTTGTTTGAAATATCTTCATGGTCTACTAATTTCTTGAAATACATGTTAAGTTGAAAACATCAACAAAAGTTGGCGAGTTCATGCAGTTTAGTTATATAAGATGTATCTTGTAAAATGTGAGTTGTATAAAATGTACCTGTAAAATGTGAGTCGTATAAAGTATATCTGTAGTGAGTTGTATAAAATGTATCTGTAAAATGTGAGTTGTATAAGATGAAAACCAGTATGTAAAGATGTAGTATGTAAAGCGACAATGAAATCTTTGATCATTAATGTTTTGCAAGGACATTAATATGTGTGACGAAATAGGAAGCAATCCAAACCTAAACGATTTTGTGTCGACTACCATCGACTGGGACACAAACGCACTCTTCTGTATGGGTCCACGACCAAGAGTGGGGCTCGCCAAAACCCATTATATCTAACCCCTTGTACCTAGGTCCAAACTGGATTAATGGTGCTTAGTTGTATAACCCTATTCGCACATGATCTAAGGTGTTTCATTCCTTGACTTATCATACTATTGAACATTTATTTTCCCCGATAGTTGTAAAGCATTTAAAATGAAATGGGGGACATGAACTCACATAATTGCGTTCCGTAAACTGAATATAATTGTAACCTCACTTGCATTGCAGTTGTCTTGAATTGTATCACGACCTACAAAGGTCCTAGATTTGTTAGATGTGACACCTGTGCCTCTGCGACCATCAAAAAAATACCAAATTAATGAAATATTGTGTTTCATACTTGGGATTTGTATAAATATGTGTATCATTTGCACATATCAATTCTTGTTCGATTTCGAGCTTTAAATCACTTTCTGGAAGATTAAACGCGATCTGATGCGTAAATATAATCAGTTTAATGCAACAAACACTCCAGAACAGTGACATGGGCTTAACATACCTTAAATAACCTTTACATAACTTAGAAATAAGTTTTGGATGGTTTGGTGTGTCGAAATCAAGTTTATTCGCTTACAGGGACTAATTTCGACAAACTGCGAAAGTATGCCGATTCGTACTGTAACGAACATTCCGGAACTTGATCATAAGTTAAACATACCCTAAATATCCTTTACATAGCTTAGAAATAGGCTTTGAGGGGTTCGGTATGCTAAAATAAACTTATTTGATCAACAGAGACTAAAAGCGTCAAAAGTGCATAAGTTTGCATTTTCACGCATATCTTACGTCCTGAATGTATCCGGACATCCAAAAATTTATGTAATCATTAAAATATTTTATTTTAGTGATTGGCATGATAAAATTCCATTCGTCGCGTAATTTGGATGGTTTTTGCGTTCATTACGATTTTCGTCGTAATTAACCAAACAACGCAACCGTACAACCAAACGAACCGACATCCGAGATGTTTTTGAGCATATTTTAAGTTCCCTATACTTTAACTTTATTTTAGAGCCTTGAAATGGGGTTAACAGGGCTTAAAAGTGCCAAAAATCAAGTTTTACAAGAACAGGGACCATTTTTGAAATTTCTGACCAGGTTCAATGAACCTAGTCCAATTTTGAAGTTTTTATGGTTTTAGCCCATGGTTTTGCAAACTATGGGCTGGTATTTAATGGTTTTTATAATACTATGGACTCATATTAGGGGCTCCCATGGTTTTAGAAAACAATGGGTACATGTGTACTGTAACACCCCGAAAATATAAAACCTTAAACTGTAATTGGTAAGGTTTAAATAAACGAGAAATTACTAACTAGGAATTTTAACCTAATTAGTTATAAGTCTAGAAATAACCTAAAGTAGGGTTAAAAGTAATTAAAATCAATATTGATCAAATGAAGGGACTTAAGTTGTAAATATTGAAACTTAATTGTTGCTTAACAAATAAAACAAGCCAAACACCCCCAAAAGGAGGTGTCTGGTCGTACAAACAAGGCCAGGGGCGATCCCAACCTTCAAAACCCTAGAACCTCACTAAATCTGCAAATTGAAGGCTCAATCCAAGTCGAAATCGAAATTAAATCATAGATTATCGATCCTTATCACAAGAGGATCACAAGGTATGAAAAATCTGATGTAATCTCTAAACTTGAAAATCTCATGATTTTGGAAAATCTGAAATTTGATGTTGCATGTATGTTATTGGTTGGTTTAGGGATGATATAGTGTCTAGAAGTGAAACTTAGACATCTACATGTGAAATCAAGTTCAAATTCAGGAAATTCCATGAACACCTTGAAGGTGGGTTGTGGGTTTTACAAGATAATGATGAACATTAGGGTTTAGAATGATGATCCTAGTGTAAGTTGATTATAGAAAGTGATTTCAGAAAGATATGATGATTAAATGCTATATGAGGGATTATTGATGTTAAATTAGCTAAGTAGCAAGCTATGAATTTGAATTGCAAAAGATATAAAAGAATCCTGTCTTTATAGTGTTATTAAAAAGCCTCTATGAAGGCTTAAAACTGAAATCCCAAGTTGAAACGCATAATCATGATGTTTTGATGTATTATGCGATATATGGTTTAAAGAGAGTTCTAAATGTTGCCATAAATGAACTCTATAGGAAAGGGCGCGGGAGCGTCAAGCGGACAAGCGAGCGGTGAACCACGCTTGAAGGGTCCACTTTGAAGGTATGTAACTTATCCCGTTACATTAAGCGAAACGTTGTTAAATTTATACGTAGTTGATTAAGAGTCGTGTTGATTGGAAGTGATCATGATTATTACTTGGAGAATAAATTTAGAGTAGTCAATGAACCATTGGTAGTCATCATAATGGAGGAATTCCGCAAGATGAGCCAATGGGTCGATTAATTGCGTAAGTTGTGGCTTTGTTGATCTAGGGGTAATAATGGCGATAATACTCACAAAAGCATCAAACTAAGGGAATTGGTAATGAAATGTGAGCGACAATAAGTCCCGGATGTTGGGCATAAATCGCCATAGACATACTAGTTAAATGGGTAGTAAATTGACTAAAGTTAGAATGGGTCAAATAAACGTATAAGGAATTATAGCCCTTCAGTCCATGAATAGATTTTTCGGTATCATAATTGTAATAGGCGCGTCGGTAATGAATTTACAGACGCATAGGAAAAAGAATCACCTAAAACGGACTTACGAGTCAAAAGATATGGCTATTTAAAGTTGAAATTTGATTTAACTTGGAACTGGGAAATGCAGCATCAGAAAACAAGACCCGCTGTGAAAACAAGGGCCTCGCGTAGCGCGAGACCCTGTCGCGTCACGCGACGCCTTCAAAACGAAAATTTTTATTTTTTGTTTATTTGTTGAGCCATAGAACTTGTTTATAACCATTTTTACTTGATCTAAACTAACTTGTTGGGGTTTTGATCTTAGGTAATGAAGAAAACTAACCGAAAGATGGTCGAGCAAACTTTTGAAGAACCGAACACTACCTTCAAGCTTCCGCAATGTTTTAAATCCTTACCAGACTTAGATTATGGGTTGTAAATGATTGTTAAACAACTTTTGAAATGTTTTGTTTAGTCGTGTATGACTAAACTTTGGTTACATTATGAACATTTTGTATAAATTATATGTTAATTAAGCAGCCCTTATTTAAAAATGGTATATGCTATTACTAAAAATCATGTTTAATTAGACGGGTGTTACAAGTTGGTATCAGAGCCTAAGGTTGTTAACAAAGTGTTCGGTTCAAGCTTGATCGATCGTCCGGTAAGAATTAACTTATTTTGTTAATAAATTATGTGATACGTATAGAAGGAGAAATGAATAAATATGCATGAAAATGAAAAGAGTGTGTATAAGCTCACTCAAAAACAAGAAATGCATGAAACAAGAATTATTAAATCAAGTTACGAACTTGATTGAATTGAAACAAGAATGACTAAATCAAGTTACGAACTTGATTGAATTGAAACAAGAATGATTAAATCGAGTTATGAACTTGATTAAATCAAAACAAGTAAAGCATGTGTTATAAATGGAATGTTTCACAATCTATGTAAACATTTCAGAAATCGAGATGGCTGATGGAGGTAATGATAATGCGGTGCCAAGAGTCACCGAACAAATGAGAGAAGTGATTGCCGAAGAGGTTGGAAAGGCGATCGAAAACAGTTTGTCGGGCTTTATTGATAAAATTCAAAACACAGTTTTATCAATAGTGGAAGGGAGAATCAAGAAATTGGAAGATGATTCCAATTCAACAAAGGAAAGGCATGGTGGACGAAAGCCATGTTCCTACAAGGAATTCATGGCATGTAAACCACCAATATATAATGGGGAGGTTGATCCAATCGTGTGCCAACGATGGCTAAGTGATATCGAAGGAGTATTCGAGAGAACTCATTGTGATGAAAATGACTACGTAGCTTATGGTACGGGTCAGTTAAGAGGCCAAGCGAAAGACTGGTGGGATAACAAAAAGAAGGAGATTGGAAGTGAAGTAGCTAAGGCCATGACATGGGAGGAGTTTAAGACGCCGTTTCTTAAACACCATAGTCCCAAAGCGGTCATAAATAAAATCAAGGAAGAGTTCATGCAACTCAGACACAAAGGTGAATCCATAGACAAGATCACGGGGATGTTTATGGACAAGATGAAGTTCTGTGATGATTTGATAACGAATGAAGAGCAAAAGGTCTATTATTATCATAACATGCTAAGCGCGGAGTATAGAGAGTTCATAACCCCTTCAAAGTACGAGACCCTTACCGAGATTGTCAATGCTGCTCGGGAAAGGGAGATTGAATTGAAAAAGAGTATAGAACGGGGTGAACGAAGGGCACAAGATGTGAATCCAAGCCCTGCCAAGAAAGCAAGAACGAATGAAACAGCAAAGAAATCAGATGCTAAAGGTAGTACATCAGGTTGCAAAATTTGTGGGAAAAATCATAAGGGTGAATGTCGTTACAAGGATAAGCCTTGTCCTATATGCAAGAAAACGGGACATATGGCTATGTCATGCCCGGAGAAAGTGACGGTTTGTTACAATTGTTATCGAACGGGTCACAAGAAGTCGGAATACCCGGAGCTGGTTGGAAAGAAGGATGGGCAGGAACCGAAAGGTGAAGCCCCGAAAGCAAAGGCAAGATCTTTTCAACTAACCACCGCAGAAGCAAAGGTGGAACCGGACGTGGTCTCAAGTATATTTGCTGTAAATTCAATACCTGCACACGTGTTATTTGATACGGGTGCGAATAAATCCTTTGTTTCATATGGACTTATTCGACATCCTTCATTTGTTCTAACAAAATTACCTGTGCCTTTAGAAGTAGAGATAGGTAATAACAAGAGTTTTATTGTTTGTGATGTATGTGAAAATTGTAAACTGAGCATCGACGATGAAGAATATTTGATAAATCTAATCCCGATGTCGATGGGAGAATTCCAAGTAGTCGTGGGGATGGATTGGCTATCTCAATATCATGCAAAGGTCGTGTGTTTTCGCAAAGAGATAAAACTAACATCTCCGAGCGGAAAACACGTCACCATTTATGGCGAAAAAGGAGGCAACCCCATAGTATGTTCGATGTTGAAAGCTCACAAGCTCATGAAGCGAGGATGCAAGGCATTTATGATATACGCTAATGAGCCAGAAAAAGAATCACGAAAGATTGGAGATGTACCGGTAATACGAGATTATGAAGATGTGTTTCCGGATGATTTACCGGGGATACCGCCTGAACGGGAAATAAAGTTCGGGATCGAATTGGTTCCGGGCGCAAAACCCGTAGCAAAAGCCCCGTACCGACTTGCACCGTCGGAATTACAAGAGTTGATGTCCCAAATTCAAGATTTGCTTGACAAGGGATTCATAAGGCCGAGTGTGTCTCCTTGGGGCGCACCGGTGTTGTTTGTGAGAAAGAAGGACGGGAGCATGCGCATGTGTATCGATTACCGAGAGTTAAACAAACTCACGATAAAGAATCGATAGCCGCTCCCGAGGATAGACGACTTATTTGACCAACTACAAGGCGCGAGCTGGTTTTCAAAAATTGACCTTAGGTCGGGGTATCACCAACTAAAGGTCAAAGAAGAAGATGTGCCGAAGACGGCTTTCCGCACAAGATACGGACATTACGAATTTCTCGTGATGTCATTTGGGCTAACAAATGCACCCGCGGCTTTCATGGACCTCATGAACCGGGTTTGCAAGCCAATGTTGGATAAGTCGGTCATCGTGTTTATCGATGATATCTTGGTGTATTCGAAAAGTGAAGCCGAACACGCACACCACCTACAAGAAGTGTTAGAGACACTTAGACGAGAGAAGTTATATGCAAAATTCTCTAAATGTGCCTTTTGGTTACGAGAGGTACAATTTCTCGGTCATGTCATAAGTGCCGATGGGGTTTTGGTGGATCCGTCAAAGATAGAGGCGGTGTCAAAATGGAATCCCCGGAAATTAGAAGCTTTTTGGGGCTTGCTGGATATTATAGGAGATTCATTCAAGATTTCTCCAAGATTGCATCGCCGCTAACAAAGCTAACCCAAAAGAAAGAAAAGTTTATTTGGGGTACCGATCAAGAAAAAGCGTTTCAAACGCTGAAAGAAAAGTTAACTCAAGCTCCGGTATTGACATTGCCGGACGGCGTAGAAGATATGGTGGTTTATTCAGATGCTTCGCTATCGGGGCTCGGTTGCGTGTTGATGCAACGGGGCAAGGTAATAGCCTATGCCTCGAGACAATTGAAAATACATGAGAAGAAATATCCCACGCACGATCTCGAGCTGGCGGCGGTGGTATTTGCATTAAAAATATGGAGGCATTACTTGTATGGGGTAAAGTGCACCATATTCACCGACCACAAGAGCTTGAAATACTTCTTTGATCAGAAGGAGTTAAATATGCGACAAAGGCGATGGCTGGAAACGGTGAAAGACTACGATTGTGAGATACATTACCACCCCGGAAAGGCTAATGTAGTGGCGGATGCTCTAAGTAGAAAAGCGGACTACGTCCCAATACGAGTAAGGTCGATGCAACTCGTGGTGACCTCGAGTATACTTGATCGTATTCGAGAGGCGCAGTTAGAAGCAGTAAAAGAAGAGAATTGGAAGAAAGAAAGAATAATTGGTCAGTTGAAAGATTTGTCGGATGGAAATCATGGGTTGAAGACTCGGTCCGGAAGGATATGGGTCCCACATACTTGTGGAGTAAAGGCGCTTCTACTTAATGAAGCTCATAAATCCCGTTATTCGATTCATCCGGGTGCGACCAAGATGTACACTGATTTAAAACAAAATTATTGGTGGCCCGGAATGAAGAGGGACGTGGCGAAATATGTGGAAAAATGCTTGACATGTTTGCAAGTCAAGGCGGAGCACCAGAAACCATACGGCAAACTCCAACCGTTAGACATTCCGGTTTGGAAATGGGAACATATTACAATGGACCTGTTAACCAAGTTGCCTAAGACGAATCGTGGTTTTGATGCCATATGGGTAGTGGTGGATAGATTGACGAAAAGTGCTCACTTCATTCCGATTCGTGAGACTTATACGTCAGAAAAGATGTCAGAAATTTATACTAATGAAATCATAGCACGTCATGGGGTGCCGGTGTCCATCGTGTCTGATAGGGATACCCGGTTTACTTCGAATTTCTGGCGAGATTTCCAAGAGCAAATGGGGACCAAACTGTTCATTAGCACTGCGTACCATCCTCAAACTGATGGACAGAGTGAAAGAACAATACAAACATTGGGGGACATGCTACGGGCGTGTATAATCGACTTTGGGGGCAGTTGGGATGTTCACCTACCGTTAGTCGAGTTTTCGTATAACAACAGTTACCAATCTAGTATTAAGATGGCACCGTACGAAATGCTTTATGGTAGGAAATGTCGAACCCCGGTATGTTGGGGTGAAGTGGGTCCACGTGAACTCGCCCACCAAGATATAGTACGAGCCACGAATGAAAAGATCGATATTGTTCGGGCACACTTGAAAGCGGCTCAAGACAGGCAAAAGGCGTATGTTGACAAAAGGAAAAGGCCAATCGAATTCCAAGTTGGTGACATGGTCATGCTAAAAGTTTCCCCATGGAAGGGTGTTATTAGATTCAGAAAAAGGGGGAAGCTAAGCCCAAGGTTTATTGGGCCATTTAAAATTATCGGGAAAGTTGGCAAGGTAGCTTACCGTCTTGAATTACCGGAGGAGTTAAGTGGAATCCATGGCACGTTCCACGTGTCACAACTAAGAAAGTGCTTAGCGGACGAAACGGACTATATTCATTACGATGATATCGAAGTGGATAATAGTCTGAATTATGCGGTGAGACCGGTGGAGATTTTAGACCGAAAGGTCAAACATTTACGAAATAAACAAATTGATCAAGTCAAAGTCAAATGGGAGCATAGAAAGGGTTCGGACACTTCGTGGGAGTCCGAAGAAGAGATGCGACGTCTTCACCCTACTTTATTTGGTACGTACTACAGTTTCGGGGACGAAACCCTTTTAAGGGGGGTGGACTTGTAACACCCCGAAAATATAAAACCTTAAACTGTAATTGGTAAGGTTTAAATAAACGAGAAATTACTAACTAGGAATTTTAACCTAATTAGTTATAAGTCTAGAAATAACCTAAACTAGGGTTAAAAGTAATTAAAATCAATATTGATCAAATGAAGGGACTTAAGTTGTAAATATTGAAACTTAATTGTTGCTTAACAAATAAAACAAGCCAAACACCCCCAAAAGGAGGTGTCTGGTCGTACAAACAAGGCCAGGGGCGATCCCAACCTTCAAAACCCTAGAACCTCACTAAATCTGCAAATTGAAGGCTCAATCCAAGTCGAAATCGAAATTAAATCATAGATTATCGATCCTTATCACAAGAGGATCACAAGGTATGAAAAATCTGATGTAATCTCTAAACTTGAAAATCTCATGATTTTGGAAAATCTGAAATTTGATGTTGCATGTATGTTATTGGTTGGTTTAGGGATGATATAGTGTCTAGAAGTGAAACTTAGACATCTACATGTGAAATCAAGTTCAAATTCAGGAAATTCCATGAACACCTTGAAGGTGGGTTGTGGGTTTTACAAGATAATGATGAACATTAGGGTTTAGAATGATGATCCTAGTGTAAGTTGATTATAGAAAGTGATTTCAGAAAGATATGATGATTAAATGCTATATGAGGGATTATTGATGTTAAATTAGCTAAGTAGCAAGCTATGAATTTGAATTGCAAAAGATATAAAAGAATCCTGTCTTTATAGTGTTATTAAAAAGCCTCTATGAAGGCTTAAAACTGAAATCCCAAGTTGAAACGCATAATCATGATGTTTTGATGTATTATGCGATATATGGTTTAAAGAGAGTTCTAAATGTTGCCATAAATGAACTCTATAGGAAAGGGCGCAGGAGCGTCAAGCGGACAAGCGAGCGGTGAACCACGCTTGAAGGGTCCACTTTGAAGGTATGTAACTTATCCCGTTACATTAAGCGAAACGTTGTTAAATTTATACGTAGTTGATTAAGAGTCGTGTTGATTGGAAGTGATCATGATTATTACTTGGAGAATAAATTTAGAGTAGTCAATGAACCATTGGTAGTCATCATAATGGAGGAATTCCGCAAGATGAGCCAATGGGTCGATTAATTGCGTAATTGTGGCTTTGTTGATCTAGGGGTAATAATGGCGATAATACTCACAAAAGCATCAAACTAAGGGAATTGGTAATGAAATGTGAGCGACAATAAGTCCCGGATGTTGGGCATAAATCGCCATAGACATACTAGTTAAATGGGTAGTAAATTGACTAAAGTTAGAATGGGTCAAATAAACGTATAAGGAATTATAGCCCTTCAGTCCGTGAATAGATTTTTCGGTATCATAATTGTAATAGGCGCGTCGGTAATGAATTTACAGACGCATAGGAAAAAGAATCACCTAAAACGGACTTACGAGTCAAAAGATATGGCTATTTAAAGTTGAAATTTGATTTAACTTGGAACTGGGAAATGCAGCATCAGAAAACAAGACCCGCTGTGAAAACAAGGGCCTCGCGTAGCGCGAGACCCTGTCGCGTCACGCGACGCCTTCAAAACGAAAATTTTTATTTTTTGTTTATTTGTTGAGCCATAGAACTTGTTTATAACCATTTTTACTTGATCTAAACTAACTTGTTGGGGTTTTGATCTTAGGTAATGAAGAAAACTAACCGAAAGATGGTCGAGCAAACTTTTGAAGAACCGAACACTACCTTCAAGCTTCCGCAATGTTTTAAATCCTTACCAGACTTAGATTATGGGTTGTAAATGATTGTTAAACAACTTTTGAAATGTTTTGTTTAGTCGTGTATGACTAAACTTTGGTTACATTATGAACATTTTGTATAAATTATATGTTAATTAAGCAGCCCTTATTTAAAAATGGTATATGCTATTACTAAAAATCATGTTTAATTAGACGGGTGTTACATGTACGGTCCAGATTTAAGCTCAGGAATCGAGGAACGATCCTAACGGTCCTAGAAATCCTATATATACCCATGCCTTTTCATTGTTGCAACACACAAATCTGATCTATTTGCTCTAAGTTGGGGCTTAGCACCTCATACCTGAGCAAGTTGGATCTAGATTTCCATTCTTGGACCCTTTGTAAGTCCTCTTTCGTTCTTTTACGCGTTTTTAGCGTGAAAGTCAAACTTTGTTTGACTTTCTGCATTGACCAGTTTATGGTCAACAAGAAGTTCGTTTGAACTTCGCAACGTGAGCGTAATCATGATGGTTATAGTCCCTAGTGACTATACCTACTGATTACCACGTTGATTAGGTGTAGTGACAAGTCGTAGTTTCGGCCAAAATGCGTATTCTTGCGTATTTTGTAACCAAACTACTTTTAGGTATCAAAACCGTTTGTTTTGATACCAAACCTGTTTTCTAACTTTGTTAAACATGTTTTAACATGTTTAGCTCGTCACTTTAGGTTTAGTGCTTATGTAGGGTCGTAAGGTAAGCGGTCTAAACAACCGCTTAGACTTTCGAACCCGGCCCGTTTGGTCGATCATTAGGATCCGACCAAACACATTAGGTGACCATAGTTGTATAGGGAATAACCTTCCGAGGTTATACCTTATGGTCACTACGTTTAGCTAGTTGTATGATAGGTAGTTTATATGCCTTAGGAAAAATACCAAAATGCCCTTTTTATGCATAAATTCATTTTAAGCATATGTAACCTAAATTTTGACATCTAAACTGATTAGGCAACATTATTAGACATGTTAAGGCATATAATACTTGTCATAGGACTAGTTAGGCGGTCCAAACGCATTTTACGCGAACGACGCGTTAAAGTGGCGTAAGCTACCTAAACGGTTCATAATGGGTCGTAAGCACTTAGGTTAGGTTTCATTTTAGTATGTAGGCTTTGTTAAACCATATTACATGAGTTTCTATACTCATTTGGGTTATGAAACCTCATTCTATCCGATCTCCCGATTTAGGTCCGTTTATTTACATAGTTAACTATATTAGGTGTCGTCTGATTTCTGTGATCCCTCTAGCTTTGCTTGGTTGTTATTCAAGACTTCTAAGCACCCTCAGGTGAGTACATAGTCCCCTCTTTTACCGTTTTCAAACTGTTTTGGGGTGGAACACATGTGCCTACTTGTTACTTTCGTGTTTTCCATGTTTTCATATCATATACTTGCTATGTTCATTAGTACACTATTAATACATGATTTCATTATGTTTTGCTATGTATGTTCACTTAACATGCTAGCGCAATTGTTTTACGTTTTGAACCATTTGTAATCATTGGATGTATGTGAACCATTTGAAATCGTTGGATGTATGTGAACCATTTGTAATCGTTTGATGTATGTGAACCATTTGTAACCGTTTGATTTATGTGAACCATTTGTAACTGTTTGAGCCATTGGGCTAGGGAAGTGATTAGGTAATGGGGTGGGTGTAATGTGTTAAAAGCATGGTGGATACACCGCTGGTACTTCCTATATATAAGTGCTTTTAACACATTATATATCGTTGCGTTATCTAGATCACTTGGGTAAACGATTTCCAAACAATGTCACACAAGGATGTTTTCTGAATAATATAAACCATACGAGTTTTATTAACGAGTTTTTATGAGATATTTTACAATTTGATTTAATAAAACATATGTTTTGGAGTTAAGAATCATGGCTACGAGATTTTGCAAATTATAACCAACTTGATTTGAGTTGGTTAATTATGTCACAATATTATACTTTTCAAAACAAGGTTTTTAAATAAGTATTGCAACATGTAAAACGAGCCATGAATTTGACACTCATATAAAACCTATGTACTCGCCGGCATTTTTATGCTGACATATTTTCACATGTGTTTCAGGTACCATAGTCGATGATGTTTGATGATGATATCTGTGTTCGCTCACATAGGAATGGACGAGGCCTTAGTGACTTAATAACAATGAAAGTCTATTTGTTCATGTTTTGTTTCTAATTCCAATGTAATGTAATACATTTAAATTCAATAAAATGAAATTGTTTAAATCCATGGTTGTGAAACAATGATTCTTTTACAACACTCCCCGACGTTTCCGCCACGTTTTGTTGTTTTACGTGGTCGGGGTGTGACAGAAAAGTTGGTATCAGAGCCAATGGTTATAGGGAATTAGGTTATTAATAATGCTTTGACCTAGACTATAACCTTCCTAGGACCCTAACGCGAGTTTACTTGCATTTAGTCATAAAACAATACCGTTGCCTATCTTTAGGCAGCAACCACAATAAGAACACAAAATTCGAATCTGCTTTGAAAACTAATCATCTATTCCAGGATGATTTATTATAAGGTTTCGAACCTTCAAAGTTTTCAAATTCTCATCAAAGTTTAGGGCTACATAATGTGAACACGTGCAAACTGGAAGGGTGGGTGCCTGTACCCTGAGCTTTCTGTCTAAGGCTAGAGTGTTCGTACAAATCCGCAATATCGGACCAGTCACTCTTACCTGGGAACTCTTGGGGTGAGTGTCCACTTATAGGCGAGCATGTCTTCGCGATACATTATGAGGACCTATTTGCTTTGATTCAGCCTTTGTGTGTCGTTTGTTTGCTTCATGGTTCAAACAAATGACCATCACCCATGATTTTGGTCGATAATTGTAACATCCTATTCTTACCCAATGCCATTTCATTTGTTTTCTCTCTTGTTTCCCCTTTTTAGAATGCCTCCATGACGCGAAAATCAGGTACCTATTGAAGAACTAGCAGCTGTCATTATGCAGCAAATGACTGCTGCAATCCCGAACATCGTTGCTCAATGTAACCAAGCTCTCAACAACAATAATGCCCCCTGCAACTTCAAAACGTTCAACTCAGCTAAGCCATCAAAGTTTTCTGGGTCTCAAGGAGCGACTGCACTTCTGCAATGGTTTGAGAGTCTAGAGAGCACCTTCAGACATGTTCAATGCCCAAATGAGCTACAGGGTAGAATTCGCATCTAGTGTCTTTGAGAAACGAGCTTTGACATGGTGGAATGGTGTGATGAGAGATAGGGGTGCCAATGTGGCAATTAGGGGTGAGCATGGTGCGGTTATCAAAATTATCATAATCGTTCGGTTTCGGTTAATGCGGTTTCGGTTCGGTTGTAGGTCGGTTATTATTAGTGTAAACTATAATGGGCCAATAAGGTTGGGTCATGGTTAGTGTAAAATGTAATGGGCCAATAAGGTTGGGTCATGGTTAAAAGTTAAAACATTCAAATACTTCACCAAAGATATATATAGATTAGGCCATGGTTAAGCATTTAAATACAAACTTAAAGACTTATGGTGCTATGGATTTGGCTATGTTTAAAATATTCGGTTCGGTTCGGTTATTTGCGGTTATGAAAATAAGAATAACCATAACCGAACCGCAAAAATCGGTTATTAAAAATATAAATAACCAACCCTTCGGTTATGTCGGTTATCGGTTATTTCGGTTTGGTTTTTTCGGTTATTTCGGTTACGGTTCGATTAATTCGGTTATATGCTCACCCCTAGTGGCAATGGCTCAAACGTGGGAAGAGCTTTAAGCTCTGATGATGAAGGAATTCTGTCCTCGTCATGAGATCAGGGCCTTGGAAAGGGAATTCGACGATCTTAAGCAATATAGCGGTGAGCATCGAGCCTACACGGATCGTTATGAGGAGTTAAGTCTGTTATGCCCGAATATGGTTACGCCTTTGGATAAGGCAATCGAAAAGTACATTGATGGCCTCCCTGACCCAGTACAAGACATTGTGACTGGTAGTAACCCCACTACGGTTAGGCAGGCCATTGAGCTATCTGCTACCTTGACTGAATCTCAAATCGGGAAAGGTAAACTTTTCCGAAAAGGTGATAAGAAACCAATCGAGGAATCGAAACCCAAAGATGAACAAACTGAATCCTCCAAGAAGTCAGGGAAGCGAAAAGCTTCCCAGAACTTCGCCGTGGTTGCTCACAATGATCAAGCTACCCCCAACCAACCAGCTCAACCCTGTGCTAGGAAGCCATACAACGGAACTGCACCCTTGTGCAACCAATGTAACCTTCATCATCATGCTAGTGTGAAGTGCCGCAAATGCCAAATTTGTGGACTTATAGGTCATACAGCAAGAGTTTGCCGAGCTGCAGTTGCACCAAATCAAGCTGACAACAATCCTGCTCAAGCTCCTTTTCCACCAGGTTCTTGCTACAACTGTGGCGAGATGTGTCATTTCCGAAGAAATTGCCCAAGGCTTGCTAATGCAAATCCAGCACAGGGATGAGCATCTGACCGACTAGAAGACAACACCGTTTAGAAATAATCACGTCTTATGTATTATTTTCTTTTGTTGTCAAGGTCCATGAAACAATTGCTATCATTATTTATAAATATATCTTTTATTTACATTGCAATGTATTTATGTGGTTGCATGTATAAACAACATATCCCCTACAATACCGACAATCAGGGAATCGTATTCCTTGAAGAACAGACTACCCCCAAAATTCTTCCATTTTATGATCTCTTGCGTTTTTCACGAAAATCCTAAGTATCAGTTTCTTCCAAAGAAACGAAGTACAAGGCGTAAGTTACAACTCTGGATGAATACCCAAAGTACCACTATAAATCCTTAATAGGGTACCTAAGGGTATTTTCGTAAATCATAAAATTGTTGTGTACCTTAATTCTGTGACAACGCTCAAAATTACAGGTACTGTATAATTAATTAATTTTAATTATGTGCTTAATGACTGTGCTTGATTACAACTGACAATTTAAACTGCTTTATGATTTTTGTATCATACATACATGTGCATCATATTTTATATAGTCATTCCATTTATTACACACAAACATTAGTGACATACTTGATGCACACAGCACAGTTAACACACTGAACGGTTGATTCAGAAACAATGCTGACAATGCCAGCACTTAGGCAGACGATATTATTATGGCCAGTATGAGCCAGGGACAGGGTACTACACTAGTATGGAATGTAGGGAAGTGAGGACCATAAAACTGCGTCACTAGGTGATAGTTATAGTGCCGGGAAGTGCCTAAAACACACTATAAATGCAAAATTCTGCATTTATTATTAAAAATTCAGCATTGTAGTATGCTAGTAAAGTATAAAAATTTGGCAGAATGGTCCTGTATACTTTCCTAAGTGTCGGGAATAATTTGTGTTACAAAAATATTTATAAAAGACATTTTTCGGACTAATTAAACACTTTAATGGGACGGTATCTAACCGGATAACCGGACATTACCCGGGACACCAAATTTTTGGCAAATACTTTGTTTTATTATTTTTGGCTAGTCATGATTCCCGTTTGCCATAACACCCACTAAAAATCATCAAACTAACATATATCATCAAGTTACTTAGATTCTAACCAGCCATTACATTTTAGTCACAAAAGTTGCAACCAACCCCACCCCCCAACCGATTTTCGGTCCCAAGGGACCCCACAAATCATCCTAACCATGCCTTTTTGATTTGTTGAATATTATAATAAGATTGTTGCTTGCTAATCTAAGCAAAATATAAGAAACATCTATATATGTATGGCCACTTAGATTTCTCATCATTCCTCAATCTTTCACCTCTCTCATTCCTCACTCTCTCTCTCATTTTCGGTCACCCCAAACCGCCACCCTCACCACCACATAACCACCATCATCTTCCATTTTCAAGTAACTTTCAAGCTTAAAGGTTGATACAAGAGAGCTTGCTTTGTGTGGAGCTTCAAAGGAGCTTTGTTCTAGTCTTTTTCATCATCTTTTCTCATCATCTTTGCACTAGAAATTCTACCCTAGCCTTGTGCTAGTAGTAAGTCTTATTACACCTTGTTTCATCTTGTTCTTAGTCAAGTTATGTAGTATGATGATTATGTTTAAATCACAAGAACAAGAACACTAAAAAGATGAACATGAAACTTACATAGAGTTACATATGGATGAAACTTGAACATGAAATTATGTTGTTATAACATTGTAGTAAACATGTTGTTATTTTTTTTATGATGATTTTTGGTTGTAGGAGGTTAATCTCCATCTAAGTCTTGTTAAATAAAATTTAGAAGTATGATTTAACAAGAAAGAAAGTGGTTATGTATTACATAAATAACCACCTTCTAGTTTAGTCATGAACTTGAAAAAGAATGATTTTCTAAAATATAAGTGAACTAGTAGAATGGTGTTCATGTTGATTCAAGTTTTACTAGAAGCTTTTCTAAGTAAACCAAGTTAAAGAATCGGGTTTTGGAAAAACCATAACTTTACATACACTTACATAATTTTTGTTAGTAAAATAAGTGTAAAAAGCTTTTATTTACAAGAAGAGTTCAAGAGTTAAATTTTTGTAAAAATTTATTGTAAGTTGTAAACACATGACTCGTTTAAGAAAGTGATTTTTAACGAAATAAATACACTTTGGAAGGTAACTAAGCCTACTAAAAGCTTCACTAAGTGACTACGCGTTTTCGGGAAATATCAAGTTCATGATTATTATGTATCGCGTATATTTTGCTCTTGGTGATGTAAAGTTGTTTAAAAGATTGTTTGTTGATTGATTTTGAAAAGAAAACGATATGCTAGTAAGCATGGACACTCCCGTTTTAGGGGAAACTCTGGCGAAATTTTCCAAAAATCCCTAGACTTAGAAAAATTATTTTTTAACAAGTATTTACAAAATATATTGACTTGTTTTTCGGAAGTAAACTTGGCCATAAATTTTATTATAAAACTCCAAAGTATCGGAGGTGGGTTTTCAAAAATAAAAGTGAATAAATATATATTTAAAATAGTTATACTATTTAGGACAAAATAATGTAACTTAGCAAAATGTCATCACACTCATGAATCCGGAAAATACGTTTACATACATAGTTTGGGGTAAATATTATCTGGTTACAAAGTATGAAAATATATTATTTTTGGGAAAAATATATATTTTGGGACATATTGTTTTTGATAGATAAGTCATTATATATTTTTCTAAGTGGGACTTAAAATATATTTTTTTCAGAATTACAAGTGTACATGTATAAATACCCCCACCTTTGGGAAGGAAAATACACATATAAAATACTTGAGAAGTGTGGATACGAAACAGTTGCCTAACTATTCTTTTTTCCTAAAAACAAAAATTAAAATAATTATTATTTTAACAAGTATAATATCAAAGTAACGCAACTTAAAACACTAAACCCTAAGCCAAGGCACGGCCCGTTCGTCTAATAGACATTAGTACGTGTAGGTCGTCGCGCAGCAGATCGAGTTTGAGGTTGACGTTACAGGATACGCACTTTTGTGAGTTCATGTCCCCCTTTTCTCTTAACTGTTTTCAGTTTTATACTTCGGGGGTGAAATACATGTTACAATTATTACAGACATTTAATTACATGGTATGGTTAGCTTAAGGAGGGTTTTTACTACGCGATCATGTGAGTGGTGGGCATGACACTTAAGGCCATTAATCCTCATTGTAGGACCAAGGGACATGAGTGATAGATCTATTTGGGTGTAGCGAGCCCACACCCGTGAGGCCGGGGCGGCCCATAGTGGTGACTGTGTCTTCATACCGGAGACAAATTTGCTAGGTTTGAGTCTTCCTGCACCATTTTCACACATACCATTGGCTTTGCAACCCATTGGTGATCAGTTTTTCCTTAATTCCTGCATACCAGGGACTTTTACTCATACAGACCTTTTAAAGGTTTATACATACTCACTTACACATGAACTCGCTCAACTTTTGTTGATTTTTCAAACTACATGTATTTCAGGAAATTAGTGGATCTGGCGGAGTATGCGTAGTGTCAAGGCTGCGTAGAGAATAAAGATGTCATCCGAGTCATCGAGTTTAGTAGGTGGATCCCTTTCCTGGACGGGATACACAACTCTAAACTTGGGTTTTTTCGTTTACGTACTTTTGATGAGTCATTGCGAACTCTGTTAATCATGTCATGGTTGTATCTTACTTTATGTGTCAACTTTTTCAAACAATGACGTTGTGGTATTTTTAACTTAAGGAATGGATGAATATCTTGTGTTTTATCATATAGCATTGTTATGATTGTTGCTATGGTATTAAGAAGTCACACCAATTAAACCCTCGCTTCCGCAAAAGCCAGGGTGTGACATCTTGGTATCAGAGCCTCGATCATAGCGAACTAGGATTCTTTCTCGAGTCTAGACTATGATCACTAGGGCTCTCACGAAAACATTTTTACATTGCATACACTAAACGTCCAGATCCAGGATACAAAACATTTTACAAACAAAAAGGCACAAATATATATATATTTTTTCTTTTCAAAATTTATATTTCAGTCTTAGAGACTGAGGGAGTTCAGTCTTAGAGACTGAGGGAGTTAGCCTTAGAGGCTATGGAGGTTCAGTCTTAGAGACTGAAGGGTTCAATCTTAGAGATTGGGGAGGTTTAGTCTTAGAGACTGGGAGGTTGGTCTTAGAGACCAGGGAGTTAGTCTGAGAGGCTAGAAAGTTCAGTCTGAAAGGCTGGGAGGGATAGTCTGGGAAGACTAGGAGGATTGCTTGCATGCTTTATTATAACTTACATGTTTATTTGATTTTATGATTGACATATGTGCATATATGTGATTGTGTTACAGACACCAAGGTTTCTTCTTCCGACACAGGAGTATCAGACACAGTGGACCCCATGGCAGTTGTGTCAGACGATGAGATACCATCAGAGGGAGACGTCTACACGTCTGACACCAAGAGTACAGATGACGATGATTTTCAGTCATTCGCGCTGCCAGACATCGGAGTTGAGATTCAGCCTGCTGATGGTATTCCTGCTGGGGATCTACCTCTTGCGGTGATCCCTGCTCCCGTTCCGCTTGTTGCTGTTCCCATGACGGATGTGCCACTCGCTGTCGTATCTGATGACGACATTGATACGTTCGAGGAGGGTTCCCCTGAGGACGACTATGAGGGCGGGGCCCCGATCGATGCTGATGCTATTCTTCCTATTGCTGAGGCCCCATTAGAGGAGTTCCTCTTGGTTCACCTGTCCCAGACTCGTTGGAGTCTGTGGCATCCGCGTCCTTGCATGACCAGGGTGTGCAGCATCGCTCTCCTGACGCTGACCCCGACATGGTGATGTCAGCTGCACCTGGTCCGTCACATGAGTTTGAGTTTGACCATGAGGTCGATGGCGATTTTGATCCCGTTTTTCCCCCTGGTTTCGATCCTGATCATGAGATCGAGTTTATTCATATGGACCGGCCCTTAGAGGCGCCAGTAGCTCCCATCGATCCGTTGTTTGACATTCCAGCCGATTTTGATATGGACCTTGTTGACCCGGAGCCTGTTGTTGCTCCTGATCCTGCACCAGAGCACGACCCTGATCATGTTGATGCCCCAGATGACCTTCCCATTGTTGCTCCACCAGTGGTGGATGATCCTGTTATTGAGGCACCCATTGTGGCACCTGTAGCACCTGTTTTACCCCCTATGCATGCTGATCAGGCACCGTTCGCCACGCATGTTGACCCACGATACACCGACACCCTCAACGGGTGGATCGACGATGACTATCCACCGTACGTGCTACCAGTCACACCTCCCATAGCACCTGTCACAGCACCCACTGAGTTTCCATTGTTTCCCCCACACACCACTGACGTCCAGCGTACCGATCTTCCGATTACCTTCCTTCAGGACATTCCTCCGCCACGACCTGGGGGGGATCGTCGAGGCAGCCTTTTGGCCACGTACCATTTATGTCAGGAGATGGCCAGTTTATACCACAGATTCCTTATCATGGTTTTGTTCCACCCATGTCTTCTGCTATACCTGTCATGTCTCAGTTTCCCCATACTACTTTACCGTTTACGTCTGCCCCACACACTACTTATCCAGCTTCAGCTCCGATGGGCGAGCCATTTCTATGGTCATCGCCCCATGTTATGCCATTATCAGATCCTTATCACCCATTTCATGTCGGGTATTCCACAGAGGACATACTCATCTCCCTTCAGCTACAGCAGGACGCACAGAGTCTTCGTATTCAGGAGTTAGAGCGAGCTCTACGTCTGTCGTGACATCCGAGTAGCAGATTGCATATTTGCTGCGCGTCTGTCGTGCCTTGGAGGAGGACTGGTTACTCATGCGTCGCTTGCTTTTCTCTCATTTTCCTCCTCCGCCATCAGCATAGGCATTTTTTTGGTTTGATGCAGGTAGTTTATTTTGGTGAGAAAGTCGTGATTGAGCCAGTTGACGAAGACTTTTGAGAGATCACACTTTTTGTATATGATAGTTGTAGTTTGACTTGTATTTTTGAGGGTGATGTGACCCGTTGATATCATTTGGATGTATGATGTACTACAAAACTTGTAAAAACAATATCGTGGTCGTGATTAATGAAAAGCTCAATGGCAACGTTCTCACTACATGCTTTGTTGAGTTATTTACTTTATGTTATAACATGTGATGTTATGTGATTGATGAATGTTATTACGTACACATATTATTTACTTACTATGACCTGACCTATATGATCATCTTTTAGAAGATGCCTCCAAGACGCGAAGTACGCATGCCTACTACCCAGGCGGAACTCCAGGGGATAATTGCTGCGGCTATAGCCCAATATGCAGCCTCCCAAGGAGGAACAACCGGGAGTATCTCGAACAACCACGGCAACAGCAATCCACCCCATGGGTGCACCTACAAACAATTCCTTGACTGCAAGCCAGTAAATTTCAACGGCACCGGAGGTGCTGTTGCATTTGTCCGGTGGGCTGAGAAGACAGATTCTGTTCTAAGAATGAGCAAATTCGCTCCCGATCAACAAGTCACTTACATTTCAGGGCTTTTTCTGGATGGTGCCCTATCATGGTGGAATTTGCAAGTCCAAACATTGGGAGAAGCGGCAGCTTATGCGTTAACCTGGAATGAGCTGAAAGAACTAATGAGGAAGAAGTACTGCTCGCGTGCTGAAATACAGAAGCTAGAGACTGAGTTCTGGCACCTAAGGATGGAAGGTCCTAAGATTGCAGAATATGTTCAGAGGTTTCATGATTTGTCTCATGTAGTGTCGTACATGGTCACGCCCGAATTTAAATGCGTCGAGCGCTTCATCTGGGGATTGGCACCCCAGATCATGAGTATGGTTACCACGTCCAAGCCTGCAACGATCACGGAAGCCATCGATCTTAGTGTGGCACTTACTGAGGAGGCCATTAGGTTGAACAAGTTCTCAGTTTCCAAACCAAAGAAGAAGGAGACTCATGCGGATTCATCTGGTGAAAACAAACGAAAATTTGCAACTTCAAACAAGGTACTAGCAATGTGAGCAAGAAGGGTGAGTCAAGCACCCCGGCCAGAGCCGCAACCGGTGTCGAAAACAAAGGGAAGGGCTACATGGGCACTCTGCCCAAGTGTGGTACATGCCAGTTCCATCACCCCGGCCCGTGCCGACTCAGAAAATACGAATCTTGCGGGAAGACGGGCCATTCAAAGGAGACATGTTGGGTTGGATCAGGCCAGGGTGGCCAAAGGGGTTTCAATAACAACAACTGTGGTAATGGAAACCGGCCGCAAGGGAATAATGGAGGAAATGGTAATCGTGGGAATGTCCCAAATCAAGCTGGTAACCGGGGAGCAAACAGAAATCGAGGCGGGAATGGTCATGGGAATGGTCGGGGACCAGGATGCTTCAACTGTTGAGACGTTGGGCACTTTAAAAGGGAATGTCCAAAACTGAATCAGGCGCAAGGCAGAGTCTTTAACATTGGCGCAAGGGAAGCGCGCCAGGATCCAAACGTTGTTACTGGTACGTTCCCTATAAACCAACGCTTTGCATCTGTTCTGTTTGATACCGGTGGCAATTATAGCTTTGTATCATTAGAATTTAAGAATATACTTGGGTTAACTCCTAGTAAATTAGACGTTCCGTACTCGATTGAACTGGCTAATGGAAAGCTAGTTGAAACCAATGAAGTCATCAGAGGATGTGTAATAGAACTGGGAGGACACGAATTTACGCTAGATCTACTGCCAGTGAAGTTGGGAAGCTTCGACGTGGTGGTAGGGATGGATTGGTTATCGAGCAACAAAGCCGAGATTGTTTGCCACGAGAAGACCATCCGCATCCCAATGGCAGATGGAGAGACGATCGTAGTTCATGGAGAAAAGCGCGATACGCCTCTGAGAATCATTAGTTGTTTGAAAGCTCGAAAGTGTTTAAGGAAGGGATGTGTTGCCTTCTTGGCACACATTGTGGATAAAGAAGCCGCAGAGCTAAAGATCAAAGATATTCCAGTCGTGAAAGAATATCCTGAAGTCTTTCCAGAAGACTTGCCAGGATTGCCGCCTCAGCGACAAGTTGAGTTTCACATTGACCTGGTTCCAGGCGCCGCGCCTGTAGCCAAGGCACCCTACCGACTTGCGCCTTCAGAGATGCAGGAGTTGTCAACACAACTTCAGGAATTGTTAGACAAGGGATTCATCAGACCAAGCTTCTCACCTTGGGGAGCTCCAGTTCTATTTGTTAAAAAGAAAGATGGTAGTTTCCGCATGTGTATCGACTACCAGGAACTGAACAAGTTGACTATCAAGAATAGATACCCTCTGCCAAGAATCGATGACTTATTTGATCAGCTGCAAGGTTCAAGCTTCTATTCAAATATCGATTTGCGATCAGGTTATCACCAGTTAAGGATACAAGAGGAAAGTATTCCCAAGACTGCTTTTAGAACTCGATATGGACATTACGAGTTTCTGGTGATGCCGTTTGGGTTGACAAACGCGCCAGCCGTTTTCATGGATTTGATGAACAGAGTTTGTAAGCCGTACCTCGACAAGTTCGTGATTGTGTTCATCGATGACATTTTGATCTATTCGAAGACGAAGAATGAGCACGAACAGCATTTAAGAGCTATTTTAGAGCTACTTAAAAAGGAGAAATTGTATGCAAAGTTCTCGAAGTGCGAGTTCTGGTTACGCGAAGTCCAATTTCTTGGACATGTGGTTAATGGAAATGGAATCCATGTTGATCCCACAAATATCGAAGCGATAAAGGACTGGGAAACTCCCAAGACGCCAACCGAGATTCGACAGTTCTTAGGTTTGGCTGGTTATTATCGAAGGTTCATTGAGGATTTCTCAAAAATCGCTCAACCTTTGACTTCCCTTACCTAGAAAGATAAGAAGTTTGATTGGGGAGACAAACAAGAAGAGGCATTTCAGTTGTTGAAGAACAAGCTTTGTGACGCACCAATTTTAGCTCTACCCGAAGGCACGGAAGACTTCGTGGTATATTGCGACGCCTCGTGTCAGGGTTTAGGCTGCGTGTTGATGCAACGACAGAAAGTTATAGCATATTCTTCTCGCCAGCTGAAGGTTCACGAGAAAAACTATACCACACATGACTTGGAGTTAGGAGCGGTGGTATTTGCGTTGAAGATCTGGCGACATTATTTGTATGGCACGCGATGTACAATCTTCACTGATTACAAGAGCCTGCAGCACATATTCAATCAAAAGGAGCTTAACATGAGGCAAAGACGCTGGGTTGAACTATTGAACGACTATGATTATGAAATCAAGTATCATCCAGGGAAGGCGAATGTGGTCGTCGATGCCCTAAGTCGGAAGGAAAGGATCAAGCCCATAAGGGTTAGGGCTTTGGAAATAATTGTCCAGACAGACCTCTCTTTGCACATTCGTGTCGCGCAGAGAGAAGCTCTCAAAGAAAGGAATATCGAGAATGAGTACCTCCGTGGGATGGAGAAGCAGTTGGTACCAAACGAGGAAGGAACTTTGTGCTTCATGAAACGAATTTGGGTTCCTCTGTTTGGTGGATTGAGAAAGGTTATTTTTTATGAGGCTCACAAGTCACGGTACTCGGTTCATCCAGGAGCGGATAAAATGTACCAAGATCTTAAGGATTTCTAGTGGTGGCCAAGGATGAAAGGCGATGTTGCAGTATATGTTAGCAAATGTTTAACTTGTGCCAAGGTAAAGGTCGAATACCAAAAGCCTTCAGGTCTTCTACAGCAACCTGAAATACCCAAATGGAAGTGGGAACAGATTTCCATGGACTTCATAACGAAATTGCCAAAGACGCCCAAGGGCCACGATACGATTTGGGTAATAGTAGACCGTTTAACAAAGTCTGCGCACTTCTTGCCAATCAAGGAGAAAGACAACACAAGTAAGCTTGCTGAGATATACATGAGAGAGATCGTTGCACGACATGGAGTGCATCTCTCAATCATCTCTGATAGAGATAGAAGATTTGTATCAAGGATTTGGCAATCCTTCCAAGAAGCTTTTGGGTCACAGTTGAATCTAAGTACTGCTTTTCACCCGTAAACGGATGGCCAAAGTGAACGAACTATTCAGACACTGGAAGATATGCTAAGAGCATGTGTAATGGATCTGGGTGGTAGCTGGGATAATCATTTACCATTGGTCGAATTCTCGTACAACAACAGCTACCACACCAGTATTGGAGCCGCACCATTTGAAGCTCTTTATGGACGCAAGTGCCGATCACCGCTATGCTGGGCTGATGCGGGTGATAGACAACTGGTTGGACCGGAATTGGTCCAAGAGACGACAGACAAGATTGCATAGATCCGAGAGCGCATCAAGGCGGCTCGTGACAGACAGAAAGGCTATGCAAATCAAAGGAGGAAACCTTTGGAGTTTCAAGTTGGGGATATGGTTTTGTTAAAGGTTTCACCCTGGAAGGGTGTGGCACGCTTTAGAAAGCATGGGAAGTTGAATCCGCGTTATATTGGCCCATTCAGAATCCTGCAAAGGATTGGGCTTGTAGCATACAAATTGGACTTACCTACTGAACTTAATGGTGTTCATGATACATTCCATGTATCAAACCTGAAAAAGAGTCCAACTCAAGAGACAGTTGTCATTCCTGCGAACGAAGTTCATATCGACGACACACTCCACTTTGTCGAAGAACCAGTTGAGGTCACTGATTGGAAGGTTAACAACACACGCCGGAGTAGTGTCAAACTCGTCAAGGTTCGATGGAATGCGCGACACGGCCCAGAATTCACGTGGGAACGTGAGGATTGTATGAAGGCCAAATACCCACATTTATTCCCCAAGACCCCTGCAACTAGAAGCAGAACCTAAAATTTTGGGACGAAATTTTCTTAACGGGGGGAGAATGTGACAACCCTCAAAATTACAGGTACTGTACAATTAATTAATTTTAATTATGTGCTTAATGACTGTGCTTGATTACAACTGACAATTTAAACTGCTTTATGATTTTTGTATGATACATACATGTGCATCATATTTTATACAGTCATTCCATTTATTACACACAAACATTAGTGAAATACTTGATGCACACAACACAGTTAACACACTGAACGGTTGATTCAGAAACAATGCTGACAATGCCAGCACTTAGGCAGACGATATTATTATGGCCAGTATGAGCCAGGGACAGGGTACTACACTAGTATGGAATGTAGGGAAGTGAGGACCATAAAACTGCGTCACTAGGTGATAGTTATAGTGCCGGGAAGTGCCTAAAACACACTATAAATGCAGAATTCTGCATTTATTATTAAAAATTCAGCATTGTAGTATGCTGGTAAAGTACAAAAATTTGGCAGAATGGTCCTGTATACTTTCCTAAGTGTCGGGAATAATTTGTGTTACAAAAATATTTATAAAAGACATTTTTCGGACTAATTAAACACTTTAACGGGACGGTATCTAACCGGATAACCGGACATTACCCGGGACACCAAATTTTTGGCAAACACTTTGTTTTATTATTTTTGGCTAGTCATGATTCCCGTTTGCCATAACACCCAATAAAAATAATCAAACTAACATATATCATCAAGTTACTTAGATTCTAACTAGCCATTACATTTTAGTCACAAAAGTTGCAACCAACCCCCCCCCCCCCCCAAATCGATTTTCGGTCCCAAGGGACCCCACAAATCATCCTAACCATGCCTTCTTGATTTGTTGAATATTATAATAAGATTGTTGCTTGCTAATCTAAGCAAAATATAAGAAACATCTATATATGTATGGCCACTTAGATTTCTCATCATTCCTCAATCTTTCACCTCTCTCATTCCTCACTCTCTCTCTCATTTTCGGTCACCCCAAACCGCCACCCTCACCACCACATAACCACCATCATCTTCCATTTTTAAGTAACTTTCAAGCTTAAAGGTTGATACAAGAGAGCTTGCTTTGTGTGGAGCTTCAAAGGAGCTTTGTTCTAGTCTTTTTCATCATCTTTGCACTAGAAATTCTACCCTAGCCTTGTGATAGTAGTAAGTCTTATTACACCTTGTTTCATCTTGTTCTTTGTCAAGTTATGTAGTATGATGATTATGTTTAAATCACAAGAACAAGAACACTAAAAAGATGAACATGAAACTTACATAGAGTTACATATGGATGAAACTTGAACATGAAATTATGTTGTTATAACATTGTAGTAAACATGTTGTTATTTTTTTTATGATGATTTTTGGTTGTAGGAGGTTAATCTCCATCTAAGTCTTGTTAAATAAAATTTAGAAGTATGATTTAACAAGAAAGAAAGTGGTTATGTATTACATAAATAACCACCTTCTAGTTTAGTCATGAACTTGAAAAAGAATGATTTTCTAAAATATAAGTGAACTAGTAGAATGGTGTTCATGTTGATTCAAGTTTTACTAGAAGCTTTTCTAAGTAAACCAAGTTAAAGAATCGGGTTTTGGAAAAACCATAACTTTACATACACTTACATAATTTTTGTTAGTAAAATAAATGTAAAAAGCTTTTATTTACAAGAAGAGTTCAAGAGTTAAATTTTTGTAAAAATTTATTGTAAGTTGTAAACACGTGACTCGTTTAAGAAAGTGATTTTTAACGAAATAAATACACTTTGGAAGGTAACTAAGCCTACTAAAAGCTTCACTAAGTGACTACGCGTTTTCGGGAAATATCAAGTTCATGATTATTATGTATCGCGTATATTTTGCTCTTGGTGATGTAAAGTTGTTTAAAAGATTGTTTGTTGATTGATTTTGAAAAGAAAACGATATGCTAGTAAGCATGGACACTCCCGTTTTAGGGGAAACTCTGGCGAAAGTTTCCAAAAATCCCTAGACTTAGAAAAATTATTTTCTAACAAGTATTTACAAAATATATTGACTTGTTTTTCGGAAGTAAACTTCGCCATAAATTTTATTACAAAACTCCAAAGTATCGGAGGTGGGTTTTCAAAAATAAAAGTGAATAAATATATATTTAAAATATATATTTGATATTAAAACGCTTGTGTGATTATTTGATTATTTTGGGGAACTAGTTATACTATTTAGGACAAAATAATGTAACTTAGCAAAATGTCATCACACTCATGAATCCGGAAAATACGTTTACATACATAGTTTGGGGTAAATATTATCTGGTTACAAAGTATGAAAATATATTATTTTTGGGAAAAATATATATTTTGGGACATATTGTTTTTGATAGATAAGTCATTATATATTTTTCTAAGTGGGACTTAAAATATATTTTTTTCAGAATTACAAGTGTACATGTATAAATACCCCCACCCTTGTGACAACTGTGTTCTGTAATCGATGTACGATGTAAAACAATGATGATTATTAATAAAACAATGTGATTTGGTGTTATTATATGTGTTTTGGTGTTTCTATGTGTGTATTTGTGTTTGGTGACTTTTCAATTCGATTCGATTCCGATTGCAAGCTTTAAATCGCGTTTTGGAAGGTTATACGCAAACTGGTGCGTAAACGCAATCAGTATAACGCGACAAACACTCTGGGACTATTTGAATGGTTTGGTGTGTCGAAATCAACTTTGTTCGATCGCAGGGACTATTTGTGTCAAACTGCGAAACTATGCCGATTTGAACTGTAACAGACATTCCGAAAGATGACCATAAGTTAAACATACCATAAATATCCTTCACATAGCTTAGAAATAGGCTTTGAGGGGTTCGGTGTTCTAGAATAAACTTTTGGGTCATTCAGGGACTAAAGGCGTCAAAAAGTGCATAAGTTTGCATTTTCGCGCATAACTTACGTTCGGAATACATCTGGACATCCAAAAATTTATGTAAGCATTAAAATAATTTATTTTAGTGTTTGGCATGATAAAATTCCATTCGTCGCTTAATTTGGATCGTTTTTGCGTTCGTTACGACTTCTGTCGTAATTAAGCGAATAACGCAACCGTACGACCAAACGAACCGACATCCGAGATGTTTTTGAGCATATTTTAAGTTCCCTATACTTTAACTTTATTTTAGAGCCTTGAAATGGGGTTAACGGGGCTTAAAAGTGCCAAAAATCAAGTTTTACAAGTGCAGGGACCTTTTTTTGAAATTCCTGGCAGATTCAATGAACCTAGTCCATTTTGAAGTATTGGTGGTTTTAACCCATGGTTTTGCAAAACCATGGGCTGGTATTCAATGAACATAATCCATATTAGGGGCTCCCATGGTTTTAGAAAACCATGGGCACACATGTAAGGTCCAGATCAAAGCTCAGTTTACGATAAACGATCTTAACGGTTCAAGGAAATCTATAAATACCCCATGATCTCAACCCCAAAAACCCACACCTTTGAAATCTGAATTTGTTCTCTAAGTTGATGTGTTTAACACTTCATACCTGAGAATATTCGGATTCAAAACTTCCATTCTTGGACCCGTTGTAAGTGTTCTTTCGTTCTTTTCATTCATTTTAGCGTTAAAGTCAAACTGCGTTTAACTTTCTGCATTGACCAGTTTATGGTCAATTTGAAGTTCGTTTGAACTTCATAACGTGAGTGTAATCACGATGGTTATAGTGCCTTGTGACTATACCTACTGATTACCACGTTATCTAGGCTCAGTGACGAGTCGTAGTTTCGGCCAAAATGCGCATTTACGCGTATTTTGTAACCAAACTACTTGTGGGTATCAAAAAATGTGCATTTACGCGTATTTTGTAACCAAACTACTTGTGGGTATCAAAACTGTTTGTTTTGATACCAAACCTGTTCTCAAACCTTGTTAAACATGTTCTAACATGTTTAGCTCGTCACTTTTAGTTTTGTGCTTGTCTAGGGTCGTAAAGGTAAGCGATCTAAACAATCGCTTATACTTTCGAACCCGACCAGTTTGGGCGATCATTAGGATCCGACCAAACACATTAGGTGACCATAGTGTATAGGGAATAACCTTCCAAGGTTATACCTTATGGTCGCTTCGTTTAAGTAGTTTTATGATAGGTAGTTTATATGCCTTAGGTAAATTACCAAAAATGCCCTTTTATGCCAAAATTCATTTTAAGCATATGTAACATAACCTTTGGTATCTAAACTAATTAAACAACAATATTAAACATGTAATGGCATATAATACTTGTCATAGGACTAGTTAGGTGTTCCGAACGCGTTTCACGCGAACGACGCGTTAAAGTAGCATAAGCTACCTTAATGGGTCGCGATGGGTTGAAAGCACTTAGGTTAGGTTTCATTTAGGATGTAGGCTTTGTTAAACCATATCACATGAGTTCCAACACTCATTTGGTTTACAAGACCTCATTCTGTCTGATCTTCCGATTTAGGCGTCTATTGTTTGACTAGTGATTCGATTACTAGGTGCTACTTGATTTCTCTGGTTTACTCGAGTTTGTTGAAGTACTATTGATTGAAGATACCTTGCACTACATCTGAGTACATAGTTCCCCTATTTTACAACTTTCAATTGTTTTGGGGTGATTCATATGTACAAAATGTTTTCAAGGTTTAAACGATGATTTCAAAAACGAATAGAACGATTTATACTAAACTAATAACGATTTCGATAATGTGAACGAACTTGTTGGTTGTAGTTACATAACGAATGACATTCATTAGCATTGATCAAGCCGACCAGTATTAGGTTATGGTACCATAGGATCTGACAAATCCCGTTATTACACTATACCCATGGTTATGTGTGGGTGTTGTGGGTAACGACTGAATCTGTAATTGTTAACTTACCCTTTGGTGGTTTGTTAATACGAGAAGCGAGGAGCGAGGTAGTCGAGTCACGAAGGTTTGAATGTTATCAACGAGACGACCATATATAAGTTTTTCACAATTAAAACGATGATGATCTAAACAATTTAAACGAGTAAACGATTTGGAAACGATTTGGAGACAATGTTAAACGATTTGGGTAAACGATTGGTTTTTGGCTAGTGTTTAGATAACGGGACGGGGGTAATATGGTGAAAACATGGTAGATACGCCGTTGGTACTTCTTATATATAAGTGTTTTCAACATATTACATACCGTGGAGTTATTTAGTTCACTTGGGTAAACGATATTGAAACGATGTCACTCAACGATGTTTTCGAAATAATATACGAGTTTTATTAACGAGTTTATACGAGATGTTTTACAAGATGGTTTTCTAAAAACAAAAAGCTTTTGGGTTAAGAATCATGGCTACGAAATTTTATAAATTATAACCATCTTGATTTTGAGTTGGTTAATCATGTTGCAATATTATACACTTTTTAAAAACAAGGTTTTCAAGGTATTGCAATATAAGTAAACAAGCCATGATTCCGATACTCTTATAAAACCTATGTACTCGCCAGCATTTCTTTCCTGACTTTGTTTTTACATATGTTTCAGGTATTGTTGCTTGATTGACGTTCTAGGATGCATGCGTCACCTAGGATCTGGACGAGGCCTTAGTGACATAAAATAATGATAGTCGATATAAAACTTGTTTGTTATGTGTTAAAACAAAGTTAATGTTTAATATTATCAATAAAATGAAACACTTTTTGTATCCATGGTTATGAAACGATAATTCTGTTACAACACTCCCCGACGTTTCCGCCACGCTTTGTTGTTTTACGTGGTCGGGGTGTGACAACCCTTGGGAAGGAAAATACACATATAAAATACTTGAGAAGTATGGATACGAAATAGTTGCCTAACTATTTTTTTCCTAAAAACAAAAATTAAAATAATTATTATTTTAACAAGTATAATATCAAAGTAACGCAACTCAAAACACTAAACCCTAAGCCAAGGCACGGCCCGTTCATCTAATAGACATTAGTACGTGTAGGTCGTCGCGCAGCAGATCCAGTTTGAGGTTGACATTATAGGATACACACTTTTGTGAGTTCATGTCCCCCTTTTCTCTTAACTGTTTTCAGTTTTATACTTCGGGGGTGAAATACATGTTACAATTATTACAGACATTTAATTACATGGTATGGTTAGCTTAAGGAGGGTTTTTACTACGCGATCATGTGAGTGGTGGGCATGACACTTAAGGCCATTAATCCTCATTGTAGGACCAAGGGACATGAGTGATAGATCTATTTGGGTGTAGCGAGCCCACACCCGTGAGGCCGGGGCGGCCCATAGTGGTGACTGTGTCTTCATACCGGAGACAAATTTGCTAGGTTTGAGTCTTCCTGCACCATTTTCACACATACCATTGGCTTTGCAACCCATTGGTGATCATTTTTTCCTTAATTGCTGCATACCAGGGACTTTTACTCATACAGACATTTTAAAGGTTTATACATACTCACTTACACATGAACTCGCTCAACTTTTGTTGATTTTTCAAACTACATGTATTTCAGGAAATTAGTGGATCTGGCGGAGTATGCGTTGTGTCAAGGCTGCGTAGAGAATAAAGATGTCATCCAAGTCATCGAGTTTAGTAGGTGGATCCCTTTCCTGGACGGGATACACAACTCTAAACTTGGGTTTTTTCGTTTACGTACTTTTGATGAGTCATTGCGAACTCTGTTAATCATGTCATGGTTGTATCTTACTTTATGTGTCAAGTTTTTTAAACAATGACATTGTGGTATTTTTAACTTAAGGAATGGATGAATATCTTGTGTTTTATCATATAGCATTGTTATGATTGTTGCTATGGTATTAAGAAGTCACACCAATTAAACCCACGCTTCCGCAAAAGCCAGGGTGTGACAAATTCGAATATTATGTTTCTTTGAAAATAAAATCGAATTTTCGGAAGATCATCCTATCTTCATAGATAGATTCTTGAAAATGATTAAAGTGCCAAATGAAATCCACGGATTGGATTCCTGGTGTGCTTTAAATATCCGTGTCCAAAGATAACAAATTAAAGGTCAAATTAAACAAATATGTGATTATGTGCTTATGTGTTCCCTTTTATGTTTTGGTGTGATCCAAGTTTTTTTTTGTTATCCAAATCCTCGTAGAATCTTCCATATCTTCGTATAAGGGATTCATAGTAGGATATCTAAAGGTACTACCTTAAATCCTTAATGGGCTTCTACGTAATAGTGAAGACCCTTGGATTATAATGTACTATTCCATAATTAGACCCCTTGAGTGGTCTAGTTAAACAGATTGATCAAAAAATCTGGTTAGGAATATCATGTGATGAAATAGCTGGAAAGACTCCTTGGTGGTCTAATTAAAGAGATCATTTGTCGATCTAATTAAAAGGACCCTATGATAGTCTAGTCACACTCATCACAGATTTGATTTTTTCCCCATTCACATTACAAAACAAACTGTGCGGACTGTGCAAGGAATTACGTAATTATGGATGCATACATAATTATGGAATTCAGTGCACAGAAACCACAGCAAGTTTTGTCATGTGTCTAGAGTTGACTCAGTTCATTTCCGTTTCTAAAGAATACCCATTGAGGAAAATGACTCATTCCGTTCATTTTCGTTTCTGAAGAATATCCATCGAGGGAAATGAATATCCCTGATTTTTCTTTTTACTTCATTTTTGTTTCTGAAGAATACCCATTGAGGAAAATGACTCATTCCGTTCATTTTCATTTCTGAAGAATATCCATCAAGGGAAATGAATATTCTTGATCATTCCGTTCATTTCCGTTTCTGAAGAATACCCATTGAGGAAAATGACTCATTCCGTTCAATTTCGTTTCTGAAGAATATCCATCGAGGGAAATGAATATTCTTGATTTTTCCTTCATTTCCGTTTCTGAAGAATACCCACTGAGGAAAATGACTCATTCCGTTCATTTTCGTTTCTGAAGAATATCCATCGAGGGAAATGAATATCCTTGATTCTTCCTTCATTTCCGTTTCTGAAGAATACCCATTGAGGAAAATGACTCATTCCGTTCATTTTCGTTTCTGAAGTGTAGGATCGTTGTTGGACCCAAACGAGTCGTTCAGAAGAGCTTTAAATCCGAATCAAAGGCGGAATCAGTGAAACGGATGTGGAAACAGCTTGATATTATTAAATCTGTCACTTTGATTCAATATAACATCAATTACAACCTGAACAGATTTTGGCAGCACTTCGTTACACTTCCAGAAGTCGCGTACCAAATGAATCAACAAGTGCCCTATTTATAGTTGTGTGGGTTTTGCTTGAGGCTGACCAAGACAAGTTCAAGCGAAACTGATTAAGTGGGTTTCGCTTGAGTGTGACCAAGACTGTTTCAAGCGAACTCAGTTAATGTGGTTTCGCTTGAACTTGATCTTGACACTTTCAAGCGAACTCACTTCCTTAAACCTAAAAACTTGTTTCTCAAACCTTGAGCACTGATAATTCTATTCTATCATATTACATAATACAAGACGAAGTCAATAGACGTAATGCACTAACAGACTCCCCCTCGGATATTGACGAAGTCTTCAGTGTCTATTCTTTAACATAACACATCTTCGGTCTTGATCATTCTGCCTTCTCATTCAAATTGTAACATTATAAGCATCCTTCTCTTCTTCCATCAGCTTCAGGCTCCCCCTTTCGTCAAGCTTCCATGCTTTGGGATCGACACCTAGCTATCCATCTACAAGCTTCCTCTTGCTTCAAGCTTGTCTTCAGATTCCCCCTTAGACTCTGCTCTCGGGATCATAATCTGGACTATCTGCAAACACTCAAACATCTATAAATATAATGTTTTCAAATTCAATTATCCAGAAATTGTAAACTGACTCTTTTAAACTCTTTAACTGCTCCCCCTATCAACAAACTTAATTGATATGGCAAAGTTTAAGAATCCAACTCCCTCACAGTTAATCATCCAAGTCCAAATTAATGACCTTGGAGATATCACAAACTGTTTTTGATTTTTTATTTTTAATTCAAGTTTCAAATTAATGAACTTGTTTTATTTTCAGAAACACAATCAGCTTACTTAGATTTTGAAACTCAGCACTCAGACATCGGTTGTCGAAAATAAAGCAGAATCAAAAATCTTTTTGGATTTTCTGAAATATAAAGCAGTAAAGAAATATGTACAAACATATTTACAGACAATATTTTTGTTTGAGTATGCGTCAGAGGATCATATCAGTTTTTGACAAGTCACAAGTACCGTTGAGCTTAGTTACACATTAAGAATTAAACAATTCACTTAGATTGTCGATATACTTGTCCACGTAAATTTTCACACAAATTTCAACTGATTCAGGATACGAATTAGGTGAATTAAGAACTTAAACTCATTTATGTGTCCCACCTCTTGAATATACTCCCGTATCCAGATCCCAATATTCAGTCTTACAGGTGAGTATACCTAGATGATATCTGTAAGGGGAATAAATTATAGAACGAAACCGTGAGAGCTCAGGTCAGAACTTTCATTCAGCAAAGAGATGACGGCTCGACTTTTGGTGTGTCCCCTTTAGAGGATCTTTTGTATTACAACAGCAATGACTATCAATTTTATTGTTTCATCAATTTGCTGAGGGCGACGCTATTTTTCAATGTTGGTGCACTAAATGTCTGTTGATTACGTCATAATCAAGTCTTATGTCTAGATAGATTGTATGAGTGTGAAATAGTAATAGAATTAGGGTTTAGTTTTGATTTAGGAAGTGATTAAAGGGGTTCCGTTTGAAATAGCCGTTTGAGATGAGGGTTCCGTTTGAGATAAGGGTTCCGTTTGAACCAGGTTATGTTAAGTTCAAACGGAAGGGTCTCATGTCTATAAATAGGAGTGTATTAGTCTCATTCCAAACGGAACGGTTGTGTGTGTGAGCGAAGGTGCTGACAAATTTTTGTTAGAAAACATTGTAAAAACTCAAAATTGATAATAGAAAGAAAGATTAAAGGATACAAGTTGTTTTGGACGTTGTTTACTTTGATTCCGCCTTAGTAATCGATGTTGAACTACCTTAACTGACTTTCAGGGTCACGTACACGATCCAACAAGTGGTATCAGAGCTCAGGACGAGGAGTTCATACCAAATACAGCTTGAAATCATCGGATTATCTCACTTCTACCTTTCTTTTCTGATTTAAACTAGTTGTCGCGGTTAAAATGGCTTGAAACGTTCACATAGCAAACGAAATTTACTATTAACTAATCCTTGAAATTTTGAAACCAAAATTCGACCTAAAACTGATCGAAATCATTCATACCGTTTGAAAATGTTCGCGAATTGCTGACGTCATACCGTTTGAAATTGACACATACCGTTTGAAATTGATCATATCATTTGAAAACAAACTGATCGTTTGAACAATCGTTTGAAAATGGATTCTGTTTGAAATTGTCGTTTGAATTTGAACCATATCGTTTGAAGTGTGACCAGTTTGAATTCATTCCGTTTGAAGGTGGTCGTTTGAATATCTGTCGTTTGAAACTATTGTTATTTCAAACGGAACAGCCCATTCCGTTTGAAAACAACCAGTTCGTTTGAACCATTGTTTGAACCATTCCGTTTGAACAGGTTCCTTTTGAATCTGATATTTTCCAAAACCAAAATTTTTCTAAGTGTTGTCTGATTTTACAGGTACATTCACGATGGATGATATTTTCTTAAACCCGTTTAGCGACATGTACGCGTTCGCTGGAGATTCCGGAAACAATGATACTTCATCAAGCAATGTGAATGAGAGTCCACCAAAAGAGAAGAAAAAGGAAGCTTGGGAATCGGAAAGTGCCTTCGGAACGTTCAATAAACCTCCAAAGCTAATGGCTATTGAGGAGTACAGTCGTTGGTCCAGAAAGTTTGAAGATTGGATGATGGCATTCGCATTTCCAAGTTGGAAAAGTCTGAAGAATGGTTATGAACAAGGAAACAAGAATGGGGAAGTTTTAACAGCATCTGATGAGATTGAATCATTCGTAGCCGAACAAAAGTGTGTGGCGTTGTTATTTCAGTCTGTTCGGGAGGATATCATCTCATTGATAGACTATACAAATGCTAAAGATCTTTGGGCAAAGTTAGAAAAGAAATGTTTAGGAAGTACTGAAATCGTGAAAAACAAAAAGAAACTTCTTAGGAAAGAGTTTGATATGTTTGGTTGTCTTAAGAATGAGTCAGTGTGTAAAATGATAGAAAGGTTCGGTCATCTGAAGCTGGAATTAGCAAGACATGATATCAAGTATTCTGATGATGAGCAAGTAGACAAGTTGTTCGATTCGTTGCCAGACGAGATGGAGTGGAGATATTATGCTCTCATGCTTAAGAACACTATTCCTTCTGAATTGTTGAAACCAGATTTGGTGATTGAGAGACTTGAGAGTCATGAACTGGAGTTGAAGAAGACGTACAAAGTTAATCACTCATCCTACCAGCAGAATTTGGATTTGTATTATCCAAAAAGCATGATGCCGAAAGCTACTTCTCCAAAGACTGCATTTTCTGCTGAAAATGTGTCTACAGCTGGCAAAGAAAGTCAAAGTGGTCAAAGCAGTGGAAGTCATAGTGGTTATCACAGTGGATCTTCATCATCTGCAAGTCATTCTGATGCAAAGAATCGTTTTCAATGCAACATCGCGATAGATTTGAAGAATGCTCATAACTTTGATGAAGAATCGGCCAAGCAGCAGATGATTTTCCTAGCATCGGTGTTGGAATCGTATGAAGGATTGGTAGCTGGGAAGATTGGCAATACAAATCTGACAAAAGAAGATTACGATCAGATTGATCCGGAGGAAATGGAACTGATCGATATTCGTTGGGCTATGGCAAGTGCTGTTCATCGTGCACAAAGATTCATGGAAATTACTGGAAGAAAAACAATTGGTGGTGCTTCTACCAAGCTAGGGTTCGATAAATCGAAAGTGACATGTTTCAAATGTAAGCAGAAGGGTCACTTTAAGAGAGAATGTCGAAACGCTTATGCTGATGAATCGGAGAACCCTTTCAGAGATGATTACTACAAGAAGGCGATTTATCACCAGAATAAATCCGAGCCGCCTAGATTGAAGCAGGTTGAAGACAACAGAGACAAATCTAGAGCTCTTGCGGTGATTTACGATGATGAGGGGTATGATTGGAGTCAAGAGGTTTTACCAGAAGAAGATGCGGTTGGTTACGCATTCATGGCGAAAAATGAACCTATTCCATGGAAAGATGATAGAACTGAAGAGCAGAAGTATAGATACAGAAAGATGATTTCAGAAAACAAAATTACTAGACTTTCTAGTATCTATTTGGAAGCAAAAAGAGCCAAAAGATGGGATCCAGACAGAGAGTGTTATCTTGATGAGTATGGAAATATTGCAATCGATCACAAAACTCTCGATCTGGAAGTCTTAATCAAGGAAATGAAAGAGAATGATGAGTATTGGCAACACAAATGGTGGGGAACTCCAACAGAGAAAATGAAAGAGGAAGCGAAGAAAGAAAAAGAAGAAAAAGAGAGAAAAGAGATAGAAGGAAAAGAATCCAAGAAGATTGATACTGGAGTTATCGATACTATGCAGGAGTTGACTGCAGAGAACCTGGGAAAAATGGCTGACAAAGTGCTGGCTGCTAAGGCACTTGAGGTAGACTCTAACTCCGTGTCTGAGTCAAAAAGCCAGGTCAGTTCAGATGTGTCAACAAATGCGTCAGGTAAAAAGATCGAAGGAAATGCTGATTGCAAAAATTGCAACAAAGAGTGCAAATTTTGTAATACTGTCACGTATCTCAACGGTGAGAAAATTAAAGATCTGGCAGCAAAGGTCAGAAACGTTGAGAATCAGATTCTTGGTCGTGACAAAACAGTTAAAGCTTCAACTGAACGGATAAGAGAATTAACTGCTCAAATTGAAACTGATAAAATTGATCATGACAAAATTAAACAAGAAAATGAAAAGTTGATTCTTGAAAACCGTCAGATTTCTGAAAAATTTGAAAAACTCAAAAGCACAATGAAAGATTGTGATGATCGAAATGGTAAAACTTTTAAAGAAAATGAACATTTAAAAGCAGTGCTTAGAGTTAAAGAAGAATCAATCAATAAACAACTGGATGAAATCGCTAAATTGAAACTTAAAGTTCAAGAGGCTGTAATCGAAAACGAGCGAATCCAGTTGAAGCTTAACAGTTACAGCTCCGCAAGCTTTGTTTTGCAACATATCATTCCCAAACCCATCGGGAAAGACAAAGCGGGCGAAGATGTGTATTCTGATGGAACTGGGGTGGGTTTTCATCAAGTACCACCACCTGTTCTTCATAATTACACTAAAAAGCAGTCTGGGTTGGTTGAAATTGAGGAAGAAAAAGAAGTTATACTTCCGGAGAACATTGATGTCACTTTTACATCATCTGATGATAGTGTTTAGACAGAGATTGTTAAGAGCACAGCTGAAAGTGTTTTGGTGTCTGATTCATCTGAAGATGATGGGTGTTTCTTGGATAAGTACATTCAGAAATCAAAGTCCAAAAACAACTTAAGTGATGAACCGGGTCTTGTGATGTACAAGATGGCTGGATCTGATAAGTTGTATTCGGATTCTGAGTTTCCGATTGAGAATGTTAATGTGAACAAATTGACAAATGTTTTCAAGTTGGTTGAAGTTGAGTTGTCAGAAGTGAACAAGTTCAGTCAAACAAAGAGAAAAATGAGTTTTGAGAAAGATAGATCATACTACAAGAAATCTGTTAATCCACCACGTTTTTATAATAACAATCGAAACAATTGGTCGGGTGGTTATCGGGATGGTAATAGTTATTGGAAGAAGAGTTTTCAAAACAAGAGGTTTACTAAAAAGAAGGTGTTTGTGAACGGTTCAAGTTCACTTTCTGATGAGGAAAATGAAATTTTTTCAAAATCAAATAAAGAGTTCTTTGAGAAGAGAGTTTCACAATCTCAGTCTGAAGGCACAAGTCGAGTTGTTGATACTCGAACATGTTTCAGATGTAACAAAGTTGGTCACATTGCAAGAAATTGCACCAACTCCAAGCCTAAGACTGAAGTTGTTGAAAGACAAAAGAAGAAAGTTGATGTGAAGGGTAAAGCACCAATTATTGTTGAGAAAAAGAATGAGAAAAATGACAACATCAAAATGAAAAATGAACCTGTAAAGAAAGTGGTAACTAAAAACGACAAGTTGTATAAACGGGTTGCATTATCTCAACAAGTTTGGAAACCAAAAACTGAAATGAAAATTTCAACTTCTGAAGTGAAAAAGGCTGAAGAATCAATTTCGGTTGATTATGATGCAAATTTTCCACCTTTGAAGGCTGAAAATTTCAAAATTCAAATTGCGAGAGTCAAGGTTACACCTAAGGCTAATGAGGCCTGGGTGGACACCATGTTCGAATAAGCAGTTTGAATTGCCGGAGTTTCCTGGATCGCGAAGCATGAATCGGCATCTTTATTGAAATGTTTTAAAATCAACTTGTGGTATGTGCAGGATCTTCCAAGAGCCATTTCAAGATGGATCATGGATAGTGGCGCATCTCGACATATGACAGGAAAAACTGCATTACTGTATGATGTGAAGAATATCAATGGTGGTTATGTGGGATTTGCAGGTCATGAAGGTGGTAGAATTGTTGGTGAAGGAACGTTATCCAATGGGATTGTAACGTTTGAGAGAGTTAACTACATCACTGAGCTGGAGAACAATCTGCTTAGTATCTCGCAGATTTGTGACAATCAGTATACTACTCACTTCACTGATAAAGAATGTTTGATTTTGAAACCTGGTTTTGTTGTTCCTGAAGAATGGATTATCATGAGGGCACCTAGAGTGAATGATTTATATGTGTTAGATATGTCTGTAGCAACTACAACTACTGGTCAAGCACATTGTTTCGTGTCTAGAGCAACTGAGAAAGAATCAAGATTGTGGCACCGAAAGAAGGGGCATATACATCTTAGAAAAATGAATCATTTGGTGCACAATGATTTGGTATTGGGAGTTAATATCAAAGGTTTTCATCTGGAAGGGGAGTGCATTAGCTGTATCAAAGGCAAGCAGAAGAAAAAGTCACACCCTACAAAGCAAGTTAATTCAGTTTCGAGACCTCTGGAACGACTTCACATGGATTTGTTTGGTCCTGTGAATGTCAAAAGTATTACAGGAGATTACTATTGTTTGGTCGTTACTGATGATTATTCCAGATTTTCGTGGGTTTCTTTCTTGAAGACGAAAGATGAAACATTTGACAGTTTGATGGGTCTGTTCAGGAAGATTGAGAATTTGTACCAAAGGCGTATCAAGAGAATTCAAAGTGATAATGGTACTGAATTCAAGAACAGCAAGATGGAAGAATTTTGTGATGAAAGAGGTATTTTGCATGAGTTTAGTGCTCCGTACACTTCGCAGCAGAATGGATTTGCAGAACGCAAAAACCGGACACTAATCGAGACGGCTAGAACTATGCTCGCAGATTCAAAGTTACCGATTAATTTTTGGGCTGAAGCTGTTTCCGCCGCATGCTATACGCTCAACAGGGTTCTCACTGTCAAGAAGTTCAACAAAACATGCTTTGAGCTAATCAATAATCGCAAACCGAATTTGAAGTATCTAGAACCGTTCGGGTCACCCTGTACGGTTATAGAGCCTCATGGAAAGTTTGGTCCGAAGAGCATTAAGGGAATTTTTGTTGGTTATGCAAATCCAATGCGACGTGTCTTCGTTCCAAGTGAGAAGCGGATTATTGAAGCTGTAAATGTTGAATGTCAAGGTTATACTATGCCGCCACAGAATCCTGGTGATTCATGGCGTTATCATTATGACAAACTTTGGGATTCGTTTGACATGAGAGAAGAATCAGAGGACGATGAAGATTTCTTTGATGAGTTGGATATTTTGCGTGAATATGAGTCACAGCTAAGGTTCCCAGCTGAGTATTCTAGAAGATCACGAGAAACTTCAAATGATGATGAAGCAGGTCCAAGTA
>JARYGA010054392.1:0-104007 GCA_030545235.1 Helianthus tuberosus | reverse complement strand
TAGTTTTGAGCTACATTAGAAGAACATTAAAACAATTTTCCCTAACAACTGGCTGACATATTTACATGTTCATAAAACAATCTGAAAGTTCTAAACTTAAGGTTGAAGAACAGTTTGTCTATAAGCCAATAAAATATATATATGGTTTAATGCAAACATCATAATGGGATGAAATCTTAACAAAATTATTTTCATCAAGTACCAAGTGGATTAATGTACCTACCTCAAGATGAGTGGAGGCAATTAAAATAAACTTGTCTCTATATAGATGACATTCTTTTGACAAGTATATGTTACATAAGTCAAAGCATTGTTAACACAAACTTTGATATAATAGATCTCAGAGATATCTCTTACGTGATAGATATCATAACATACCGAGATAGACCCAATGGGACATTAGTTTCGTTCCATAAGTTTAACCTTAAATGGGTCCTTACATATGTAATAAACAATACTGCCTCCTTTAGAGGATAATTGGATAAATAAGAGTATTTCCTTACGCTTCATTAATTAGAAGCCTTATGTAAGTTCAAGTCTATACTCGTTCAGATATTACTCACATTGCAACACACTAGATATGTCTAGATTAATGTGAAGCATATAATAGAGTATTACAATATCTTTAAAAGAAACGAGAGACTATAATTTAAAGTAGAAGTGAGAAACTCAATCTGATTGATTACTCTAACTTTGTAATATTTAAAGATTACAAAATGTAATTTCGGGTATATCCTTATGTCAACAGACAAAAGCTATCTCGTGGAGGAGTCATAATAAACTAATAATAACAACCTAAGTTATAATGACATAATATGTTGTTGTTCACAAAGCAATAGTTACTAAATGTTGTTGAAAATTTATCAATGGATTCATAAGTTTATTAACTCCATATAAATTATATTTTGAAGACTTGTTGTGATAAAGTCAGCTACCATGTCTCCTTGAACAGTAACAGTTCAAGAGGTGCTACATTAAATTCAGATACGAAATTAATTATTCGTCTATGAATGAATTGAGGAAACTAAATCTTTGTATCGAATGCAATCATGATATGCATAAGGATCCTATAACTAAAAATCTATCACCCATAACTATTATGTAAGCGCTTATAATAATGATGGGTTTATTGATGAACTATGTATAACTGCATATCGTACTATAAATGATTAACTATTAATTTTCCTTAGGGCTGTAAACGAACCGAACGAACACGAACAAGGCCTTGTTCGTGTTCGTTCGTTAAGGAAATAAATGTGTTCACGAACGGTTCATGAACATTTACCGAACGAGATTTTATGTTCGTGTTCGTTCATTAAGGGAATGAGCGTGTTCGCGAACGGTTCACGAACACAAACAAACACAAATAAATTTTGCGAACGCGACGAAGGATAAAGATAGATGACCCAGAAAGTAGCACTCGAACTTGAATCCCTTATTGTGGAACGGAGGTCGATCGTATTCGTGGATGTAAATAATGAGAATTGAAAGGGAAATAATGCATAAACAAGGTGAAAGTGAGTTTCCTAGTTTAATTGTTAGGGAAATAAAATAAATAAAAGTTTAATAATATAAAAAGTACAAATAAAAAATAAGAAAGTACAAAGATCTTCAATAAAAACACAAACATACGAACATAAACGAACGCAAATCAACGAATGTTCACGAACACGTTCACGAACACCTTACCGAACGTTCACGAACACAATCGAACGAACGAGACCTCTGTTCATGTTCGTTCATTTAACTAATCGAACGAAATTTCTTGTTCATGTTCGTTCATTTATTAAACGAACGAACATAAACGAACTTCCCGCCGAACGGTTCACGAACTGTTCGCTGAACGTTTGGTTCGTTTACAGCCCTAATTTTCCTCGTCAGATTGGTTTTGTATGTCTCTAACATATGTTATGTCGGTATAATGACATATAGAGAAATATAAATACAAATCAAACGTTAAAGGGCTTACTTGCGTATTTTGATCATAATTGTTAGGTTTTAAATTGAGGCTGTAGTATTACTAATGGGGTCCTGAGTTGCATAATGACTTAACGGCTGTATTTCTCTGCTACGGTTCTTGGTTTAAAGCTAAAATGAGTATTACCTTCTGATCATACTTATCTAATGCTCATGATAAATGATTATTCGGCTAAGTGGGAGAATGTAAGATTAAATATTTATTTATATGTATTTAATCTGGTAGTCATCATTATCATTTATATAATATGGATCAAAATATATTTAAACCTATAATATAATTAATTGGTAATTGTTGATGGACTATATTACCTTTATTAACTAATTGGCTTTTCACTTGGGTGTATATAAGGAGAGTACTAGAGAGGGATTAGGATTAGACTCTCAAAACATCAACACTAAATCGTCCCCTCTTCTCTCTCCATTAGTACGAGTTCTTCAACTCTAAAGAACTTGGTACTACCATCAATAACTTACATCCTAAAAGGGAACCAGGACATCCTGACAACTATGTCAAACACAATGGATGCGTCTCTAACTGGATTCTCCGCTGGCTTGTTTACTGTATCATGTATTATTTAAATGTTTTCCATTATGTTTATACAAAAGTGATAACAACACACACTATTTCTAATAGTGCATATATACCAGTCCCAAAGTGTTATCACACATACAAATATAAACAAGATACATATCCGGTACACAATATTATCGTAAATGGCTTTGGTCCAGTGTCTTTTTTATAATAAGTTGAAAACCCCACTTATGGTTAAAATCGATACACGGCAAAACAATATTTATATACTATTAATTTGAAACATTTGTATGCATTTTTGGTTGTAAGTTGTGTTTAAATACTTGTACCTTAATCAAATATAGGTTGTAAGTTGTGCTTAAGTGGTTGTACCTTAATCAAATAATAATGGTTTCATTACCTTACCAAATTCAATATGTTTTGTATGCATGTATGGTTGTAAATTGTGCTTAAGTGGTTGTACCCTAATCAAATAATGGTTTCATTATCTTATCATATTCAATCGGTTTGATCCATTCGAAGTTGTGTTGCTTTATTTGTAAATTATTATTATTTATAATAATCTAATTAATTTAGCCAAAATCTTGTATAAATATAATTTGCAACATATTGATGCAATGGTTGTTGTAACGTATGCATTATGGTTTGTATAGTGGTAATGATATATATTATACATAGATTATGATGAATCTGTCAAACGGAAAAAAATAGACGCGGGTTCATCGTAACGCGTGAGTCTAGATCAACTTAGTTATTTTATTCTATGTTTTACGTTTCGGTTTAATTTCTTCGCATTAACACCGCACCTTCAATGTCGATGGTCGCTGACAGTAGTGCGGCATTAGTGCTCGCCCCCGCCGCAACGCGAGGGATGTTTAATACTAGTTGTTTTGAATTGGAATATAAACAAGATGATGTGAATTATATAGCCGCCACAGTAATACCATTAACTAATATTATTACTACAATTGTTATTATTAGTTTATTATAAAAATGTATCAATCTTTAGATTTTTTGTTATTTTATCTAAATAAAGAAGTCGTCGCTTGGTCAAGTACGCTTCTTTATATAGTTTGTACCACACCCACAAAACATCATCAAGTTTAAAAATCCACTTTAAATCAAGAAAAAAAGGAAGAACCATGGCTCAGTGGTGGTCCTTTAGGTGGCAGATTGTGGTGGTTGCCACCGTGTTCATGGTCTTTCTCACAATTCCGGGGAGATCACAGCCCCAAACAAACGTGCTAATCCAGTCTTGCAGCACAGTCAACGCCACCAACACACAAACTTTCTTCAGCAATCTTAACGAGACATTTGGAGTTGTCCGTAGAATATTATCCAACAACACCTACTTTGCCACCTGGAATCTGACTAGAAATTCAGAGCCTGTTTATGTCATGGCTCAGTGCAGAAACTATATGTCGACAAGCGACTGCCTCGGTTGTTTCGACTACGCAGCTAGTTCGATACGTGCCTGCGCCAATTTCAACGGTGCCCGAACAGTACTTGATGGCTGTTTTCTCAGGTAAACACTCTTCCTTTTTGTTTTGTTCTTCTTTCTAGCAAATTCGGAGTCTTAGATTGATAAGGGGATAGATATACCATACAACTCTTTATTCAAAGACTTTGAAGACCAGCATAAAATGCATAACTGTCTGTTATCTGGTTGTAAACCCGTAAAGAACGACTTTACATAGTATTTTCATTATTCAAGTGTAATAATGTTTGACACGCATGCGTTGATTATATGAATTTTAGTTTGAATATTGGATTATCTTTTTTAAATATGACCTGGCCCACTACAAACAGAAAGAAAAAATTATTATGTACCCAAAGACATACAACCCTTAAAAAATTTCCGCACCCCCGGAAGAAAATTTCTAGGTCCGCCACTGGGTAAACCTACCACCTCTTTTTACCTATTACATCAATTTCTTTAAATTTTCATCAGTGATATCTGTCCCTTTTCATTATAAAAGAAAAAAAATATGCTCTTTGATTTGGATTTTTTGAGTTGTTAGTTGAATATTTAGAGTCACGTTTAGCCAACTATAGTTTCTTCTTCGTAGAAAATTAAAAGTCAACAGTTTACTTATAGTTTCAAATAAAATACTTGTTATTTTTCCACATGATTGATGACTATCTTGTTGTTGCATATAATTGGTGTCAACTTGGTAAATAAATATGATTTATGTGTCTGAATAAAATATAATTAGTTATCTATATGATGATTGTTTTGACAATATTTAATCATACTTTGAAATTCCCATGTTAGAATATATTTGCATTAGTCTCGGTCTTCTTTGGTAGGCTTGTTTTGCGTCAAACTTATATAACGATTGATGGGCGGCTACAAATATCTTTAGTTATATGCGATTGGTTGGTGGCCATTTCATGGTTTACAAATTTGAATAACTAGTCCCTATAGTTTCAACGATCTTTTAATCTTACCTTTAAATTCTGTGTAGAACTATGAGAGTAATGATTTATTAAGTAATGATATTTATTGTGTATAGTGTTTAACTGTTTATGGTTTAAATAACCGATATGTTACTCAATAACTGAATCCTTTATTTATACTTTTATAGTGTAAAATATAACAATAATATATGTGAATACGGTTAAAGATAACTATACTAAAATACAATAAACATCGATCATGACTAATATAGTTGTGTTGTGCAGGTACGAGAGTAATTCTTTTTTTGATCAAACAACATTGCCAGGAAACCAAGGATTATGTGGTAATCGCACTTCGTCACGACAGAGTGCTTTTGAGACGGCTGTGAGTGGATTATTGTCTAATCTTTCTATCGCGACCCCAAAGATAAATGGTTTCTATGCTGCGGCCACAGCACCCGTTAATGGTACTAGCAACACAACAACTGCTTATGCTATAGCGTAGTGTGCTGAGTCAGTTACAGCCGATGGATGCAGAAGTTGCATGCAAGTAGCATTTAACAACATAAGGAGTTGTGCCACTGATGTTACTGATGGACGGGCTGTTGATTCGGGGTGTTTTATGAGGTACTCAGCAACTGCGTTTTTCAGAAACAACCAAACAACTGACATCGCGCCATTTCTACTAGAGGGTGAGACGTCTACCTCCCTATGTTAATTTTGATTTAGAATTGTGATTTAAATATATATAGGACTTATCATATTGTTTTCACAGAAAAAAGTTCAAGCCATAAGGGAGCCATTATTGGAGGTGTTGTTGGAGGTGTAGGTGGTCTGTTCTTCGTGTTAGCAGCTTTACTTTTATGGTATCGTCGATCAACAAGAACTTCACCAGGAGGTATGTATTACCAATTGCCAGTTAAATGAATTAAACGAGATGACTCAAATAGACTAACCGATTTTTCTTCGGAAAGGGGACGGTACCCTCGCAAAATCTATTAATAGAAAGAATAAAGAAGACAAAATGAAGGCAATTAATCCACCCCATGATGAGATTATCTAATTCTATTTTCATCTTACCAGGTAGCTTATATGGGGCAACTGAATTGCAAGGCCCAAAGGATTACAGCTATAGTGACCTCAAGAAAGCCACAAAGGATTTTAGAGAAGAAAACAAGCTTGGAGAAGGAGGATTTGGAGATGTGTACAAGGTACTCATGACTTCAATTCACCTTAAGTTTCCTTTCTGATCATATGTTTGTACATGTTTATATTCTTTGGATTATTTATTGTGTTGTGTTGCGCTCCAAGCAGGGGACTGTAAAGGATGGGAACATTATTGCAGTGAAGAAACTAGCCATAGGTTCCACTACTGCAAAGGATAACTTTGAGAGCGAAGTACGCGTTATTAGCAATGTCCATCATCGGAATCTTATTCGCCTTCTTGGTTGTTGTAGCAAAGGACCAGAACTACTTCTAGTCCTCGAGTACATGGCCAATGGAAGCCTTGAAAAATACTTATACGGTTAGTTGGGTCCTAATTTTATGTCATATGGCTAGTACTCATAATAAAAAGATGAACCATGTAGTAGTTTGATGCATTCTCATTGGTGTTCTTATATTTAGGTGAAAAACGGGGGACCCTTAACTGGAAACAACGGTTTGATATTATTTTCGGCACAGCTAGAGGGCTGGCTTATCTGCACGAGCAATACCACGTAACCATCATCCACAGAGACATAAAACCAAGCAACATTTTGCTCGACAACGAATTTCAGCCTAAAATTGCGGATTTTGGATTGGCAAGGCTTTTGCCTGAGGATCAGACCCATATTAGCACTAGATTTGCTGGAACTTTGTAAGTTTTATCCTATTAGCACGTGAATATACCACTTTCGTGTTTGTGGACAATTAGAATAACAAATTTTCTAATAACTTATAGGGGCTATACAGCACCAGAATACGCAATCCACGGACAGTTGTCTGAGAAAGTTGACACCTATAGTTTTGGTATAGTTGTCCTTGAGATTGTTAGTGGAAGACGATGCACTGACATCCCCGATGAATCCGCTGGTGAACAGTACCTCCTTGAACATGTAAGTCAGCATCGATTAATACTTACTTTTATGTAATTTTAAAAGGTAAATACGTAGTAAACCTATTGAATTTGTGGGAACAGGCTTGGAATCTATATGAAACTCGCATGCAGATGAAGTTGGTTGATGAGTCATTGGACCCAAGTAAGTATAAAGAAGAAGACATAAAGAAAGTTATAGAAATAGCACTGATGTGCACTCAGTCTCCAGTTTCGGTCAGGCCAACCATGTCCGAAGTGGTGATGCTTCTAAGTGACCGATCACGAGTGCAAAACCCACCAAGCAGACAAAATGTCAATCTGAATGATGTAAGAATAGATGTTAATAACTCAACGTCTACTACTCAGCAGTCCATGAGCAATGCTGATGCTACTATCACTGAGTTAACCGGACGGTAATTTCGTTAGCATCTATCGTTATCAGTTTGAAGATGGATCAAAGAGTTGTGTGCAGAGGATTTGAATCTTGAAGTGTATGTTTGTGCTTATATGTTGATGGATAATACCAACTTTCATATAGGATGGGAACCGGAATTGTGTATGTTATTCAAATGTATGTAACATTTTATCTTGCAATAATGATATGTATGCTTTAAACTTAACTCATGCTTGTTGCTAAATCAATCAGCCTAATTCACTTTTAAGATTATTGTTACTGATTAGTTTGGATATAAATGGTTCGGTTAATTTGGTTATCGAAAAAGATTGCTTGGTTAATTAGATTTCAATTAAGATATTTAATTTTATCTTTGATCAAATAATATATTAGCAATTCTTTTAATTTATAAATGATGGTAAGCGATGTTGGTTACAGGCCCCACTCCACACACACAACACACACTCACAACTCACTTATTTATGTATTATGAATGTGAAATGTATAATGTGCAGAACATAAACGAAGAAGAAAGCTTGTTATATTCAATAAACAAAAGAATGGTACATCAATAAATAAACAACTAACTTGTTACGAGCCCAAGTCCACAATGAAGCCCAACTGACATATGCTGCAGAATGATGGAAGGCCCATGCACGTGGGTTATTTTGATTGTTTACTAAGTCTTGTTTTGTTATTAAGTTTAGAATTTCAATTCCAAGTGGGTGAGAGAATAAAGGAAAATCGTGGTCCATGACTGGGTTTCCATGTGCATGTTTTTCCAGTTTATTAGGAGTAATAGGGAAGTGTTTGAGTCCACTGTACCCTTTATAAGGGAGTTCTTTGTTTTTTTATAAAAATTATCCAGAAAATTGTTCCAATTGCTCCCTCTTATTTCTTCTCGATTCCCTCTTTTTGCTTGAACTGAAGGTACCACAATAGTGGTATCAGAGCAGTGGTGATCTCCATGGACACTCGGAAGAAAACTACCGAGCAATTCCAGCAAGAAACCCAAGAAACCCTCGCTAAATTCAATGCTATGTTCGAAAAAATCATGGGTGATATCCAGACCCTTCAGGCGACGGTCGACACCAAACAGGACAAGGTCGCCCCTGGTCCGTCCGGTTTTGGTGGTGGTGTCATTGTGCATTCCGGTGCCGAAAACAAACCGTACCTCAAACTTCACTTTCCCCGTTTTAGTGGCGATGACCCGACAGCTTGGCTCTATCAAGCCGAGCAGCATTTTGATTTTCAGAAAGTCCCGGAAGCCGATCAATCCCACCTCGCAGCGCTCCATCTTGACGGCATCGGTCTCCAATGGCACAAGTGGTATACGAAGGCTCGCGGACCACTTACTTGGGCTGAATTTACTACGGCACTCCTTCACCGTTTTGGCCCCACAGATTTTGAAGATCCGTCTGAAGCTCTTTCTCGTCTTAAACAGACGATCACCGTTGCAGCTTATCAAGAGGCCTTCGAGAGGATCTCACACCGGATAGATGGTTTGCCTGATGTGTTTCTTCTGGGCAGTTTTATCGGAGGTTTACAAGATGATGTTCGGTTGGAGGTGAAGATCAAGAAGCCTCGCAACTTATCGGAAGCCATCAGTATTGCTCATCTAGTTGAAGATAAAATAACCTTGCAACCTAAGCCTTTCCCTTACACAAAAACCCAAGCGCCTACCCCTTCCGCTAAACCTTCTTCCTCTGCTGGGTTTTTGGGCCCCGGACCCACCACAAAACTATCCTTTTGATGCGTGTGAAGTGTTATATATATTAGGTGTATATTTTAAGCCCTTTTAACACTTATTTTTAGCCAAGTTTTAAATTTATAAAACACGATATTTTACTAACACTAAACACACATATGGGCAAGTACACCCATCGTGAGCGTAGTATAGTGTTGGCAAGATACCGAGGTCGTCCAAGGACACAAGAGCTTTTAGTACCGGTTTATCCTCAACGTCTAATCAAATCAAAAAGTTTAGAAAAATGTTTTAAACTAAGAAAAATAAAAACTAACTAAAATGCTGAAAATAAAAATAAAAAGAAAAACAGATAGACAAGATGAATCACTTGGTTCCGACTTGTATCTAGTGTAACATTTGATTATTTCCGCACTTTTGCACTTATTTAAGAGATTATCTTAGTTATTGTAATAGGCCCCTCTTTTGAAGGTGACGTTACCCTCAACCCAGTAGTTTGAGTCAGCAAGGTTACAATCCTAAAGGGTCGGATTATTGAAGGATAATTAATTAAGTTATTAATGCAAATTATGGTAGGCCCCTCTTTTGGATGTGACGTTACCCTCGACAAAGTAGTCTGAGTCAGCAGGGATACAGTCCTAAATAGTCGGGTTATAGTATTAATAATAGTTAACTTATGAGGGGATCAAAGAGTTTGGACCCCCGCCATCCAATACCGTTAAGTATTGAAGGAGGTCCTACTAAATTTGACCCAGGTCCATTACAGGACCTCTAAACGCTGAACAATGGCAAGACTCTTACCAAACCGTTCCCTTAACCCCCGACCAGGTAGCCAACATACCTCCATATAGACCGTGGAGATATGAATGGTGTAAATCTTTTATTTTATATAGACAGTAAAATAATGCCAAGACACCACGGACAAACGATAAGGAAGAATCACCTTCAACATAAGAAACTAGTTATTAAAGTCATTAATACAAAACCAAGTAAAAAGTGCGAAAAGATTAGAAATAAAAAGTATTACACTAGACACTTGTCTTCACCAAGTGATGTAAGAGACTTAGGCAAACATGGCCTAGATTGTCAAGAACTCTTACGATCAATCTTGGATCCCGAGACGACTCACACACTCTATGATGGACAATGGATGATGGTGGTGGATGATGGTGTTATGGTGGTGGTGGCTGGTGGGTGAAGTGTGAGAGAGGTGGTGTGCCAAGGGATGGTTTGAACTTGAGCTAAGCACTCCTATTTATAGGCTCAACAGAAGCCTGGACACGGCCAGTGTCCGCTGGACACGGCCCCGTGTCCACCCTTTTCTCTTTCTTCAATAATTGCTCTTGTCCGCATTAGTTGACCACGCCCACGTGTCCGCTGGGCACGGCCCCGTGTGCAGAAGCATATCTGTACTATCAGATTTGGCAAGATTTTGCGTATCTTTGCGTTGACCACGGCCCCGGGTCCGCTGGGCACGGCCCCGTGGTGGGAAATAGAAGCTTCTACATGTTTGTCTTTTGTGCCAGGGCTGACCATCCTGGACACGGCCCCGTGCTCGCTGAGCACGGCCCCGTGTTGAGCTGGACACGCCCCGTGTTGAGCTGGACACGCCCTGTGCTGAGCTGGGCACAGCCCCGTGCTCTGCTGGGCACAGCCCCATGCTCAGCTTTCTTCTTGTTTTTGCTTTGGGAAGATGCTGTCGAAGGGTCAGGCATGCCACGTTTATTCCCTTTCTTTGTATTTATGTTAGATTTGGTTGTATATTTGTTCCTTTTGTTCAATTAAGCTCATTTGATCCTGAAAATAAAAAAGGAAGACAAAATAACACTTTTTCCAATATTAGTACTAAAAAGGGTTAGTTTTATGCATCATTTGATGTAATTTATATGTTGTATTTTACACACATCAAATACCCCACACTTGAATCTTTGCTTGTCCTCAAGCAAAACTCTTTATAATATGGCTTACACGCCCAAATGGAATGGGTAGAAGAGAAGTTTTGGGCTTGTCTAGCGTGTCGGGAATCCAAGATTCTTTATTAGGCTTTATTTTTATGTTATTTACAATCCTATTCGTTATGATTTATTTTGAACTTTTCATAAGAGAAATTATTTATTTGGGCATAACATGCCTTTTTTTAAAATTCTATTTATATACAAGTTCACATACCTCACGAGTGATCACTCAACACTCGGCCGAAGATGTATTTTTGTGAAACACTCGAGAGCGGCATGGAACTTACTCCTACCATAAGCTTGCCAAGCAATCAATCCTCCTCCTTTTTAACTATATACCTTTGTAAATATCAAGAGGACTTTTGGGTGAAGGGTTAGGCTTGGGTTAAAGGTAGGTGGTTGGGTTAGTGGTTAGTAAAAGGGCGAAAGGCGTAAAAGCGTCGGTTTTCGTAAGACTTTTTTTTTTTTTTTTTGCAAAATTTTATTTGGATGAAGCTATTATTCAAACAAAGTTATTTTTGATGAACTTGTTTGTTTATTTCTTTTGCTTCATCATCAATTTTTTTTTTTGAAAAGTCAAACGAAAAACCGAGCTTGTTACTAAAACAAAGGGTTAAAAATAAAAAGGTTTTGGTGGGTGAAAGGGTGTTTGTTTTGGGTTATGAAATGAAAAGGTTTAGGCTCAAAGGGGTTAACTAGGGGGATTTTGGGTAGGTGGTAAAAAAAAAAGAAAAATAATGGTGTAGAAATAAAAAGGGTTAGTCCTAATGCCTCTATCATTTACTTACTCGGGTTTAAGTTGGTAAGGACCGGGAATGTATCGTCGTGGCAAGTTCTAGAGTTGTAAGAACCAAGCGGCTATTCACACAAGAAAAGAAAAATGAGCATTTAGTTTAAAGATATGTATTTGTATGCTCGATAAAGGCTCAAAACTCACTTTTGTGGGAATGGGTTTTTATGTGATCAAGTATATATAATTAAATTTTAACTAAGCTTGTCATTCGTTTTCATAATTTTCTTATGTTGGTTCTTTTTATCACGACGCCATCGGTTGTAAATTTGTAAAAATATAACCTTTTTAGAACTTGTTATTCCCAATTTATACCAAGACAAGTAAAAAAAATGAAATTTTTGAAAAAAATTGGGGTGATTAGCGGTTCCAATAGAGTTTTGTGTAAGGCTTGTATTTAGGACTTGCAAAATTCAAGGTTTTAGCATCCCCCCCACACTTAAATTACACATTGTCCTCAATGTGTCCCAAAAATAAGTTTTTTTGGTTGATTAAAATGTGTAAAAGTGGGTTAAAAACAAGTTTTTATGTCACTGGGTAGCTGAACACGGGGTGGTGTTGGCTGAGCACGGCCCAGTGTCCAGACTGCCAGTACCAAAAGTAAACAGAAGGCTGGGCACGGGGGCGTGTTCAGTGAGCACGGCCCCGTGTCCAGGTACCTGAACTGGGCATTTTCCACAGAACCTCGGGCACGGGGCGTGTTGGGGTGAGCACGGCCCCGTGCTGAACTTGCTGTAATGAAGAAAAATTGTCGGGAGGCTCTGTTTTTGTGCATGGGTTGTGGTTCAAGCTTCCCTTAGTATCCTTCACCATCCTGAGTGTGTTTTATTCCTGGAAATTAAAACTAAACTAGAAAATATAATAGTTAATCTAAATTAAACTAAGGATAGTTCCGCGGAATGCCTCCATGGTGCGCCACGTTTATAAGGGTCCTTGGCTAGACCCACCTTATCAGGTGGTTCTGGCTCATCTTCAATTAGGGGGTCGTCATTGCCGAATGGATATTTCATTGACCGCTCAAGATCGACACTCTTTTTAAATGCCCCTAATTGAAGAGGTAGATTGTTGAACTTCCGTTTTTTCAAAGCTTCGTGAGTTTTTACAAAGGGTCGTCCCAACACTAGAGGAGCGTCATCGAGGATGACAAAGTCGGTTGGAATTACCATTTGATTTGTTTGAACCAAGACATCCTCAACTACACCGATTGATTTTATTATTTTCCGATTAGATAGAAAAATGGGTATTTGAAGTGGAGAAAAATCACTAATACTTAATTTTTCGAAAATGTAGTTAGGCATTATGTTAACACAAAGATCTTTATCGATTGTAACATTACTAATAAATGAATTTTGAAAGAAACATGGAACCGGTGTAATGTTAATTTCAAATGAGTTTTCTTTTATTAGTGAGGTTTGATCATTAGTTAACTTAAAACACTTACCGTTTCGTCAATTTTAGTGTTAGTGTTTAACTCTTTTAAAAACTTAGCATGAGTAGGTACTAAACAATGATTTTCAAAAGAAGGTGACAAGAGATTAATTTCTTCAAAATTAGACTCTTCTTGAATTTTATCGTTAACGGACTCACCTTTTTCGTTGTTTAACTCATGTGTCGGTTTTTCCCTTATTTGTTCTTCCATTTTTACACTTTCAGTTATCTCTTCTTTATTTAATTGTTCTCTTGCGCGGGACTCCTCTTCCCCTGCGCGAGATTCTTTTATATAGCGATCGATAACTCTAAGGTGTTCTAATATCCTTCCGGTCACTTCGGTTATAGAAAAAGGATCGGGATTTTCAGAGCTTGAATCCGGTTGTTCGATCCTTTGTTCTTCATAATACCCATATGAAGTAGATGGTTCACACTATTGTTCTTCATTGTAAGCATATGATGGATAAGGGTCGTAATTTTGATCTTCATAATACTCGTATGAGGTGGGTTGTTCACGCCATGGTTCCTCATAATAAGCATACGAAGGTGGTGGCTCATATCTTGGTTCCTCAAAGTTTAAGTACGAAGGTTCATACCTTGGTTCATCAAAATACAAGTATGAGGGTGGAGGTTCATACCTTTGGTCTTCATAAGATGTGTATGAAGTTGATGGTTCGTACATGGGTTCCTCATAGTAGGTGTATGAAGTGGATGGTTGATATGAGTGACAATATTGAACCGAGTGCGGGTTACTACAATTAGTGCAATAATTACTCCTATAATCATCCTCCTCATAGGTGTAGTTGTAACCTCCTGAGTATTGATCCATAAGAATCACTCAGCAGACCACAACCAAGTCTCGAGATCAGAAAACAAAAATAAAAATGGAAACAGAGGCTGGACACGGCCCCGTGTTCAGTGAGCACGGCCTCGTGTTCAGGGTCTGTATCTGGGCGTTTTAATTAAATTTACTGATTTTGTTGAGCACGGGGGCGTGTTCAGTGAGCACGACCCGTGTTCAAGCTACTGTTACTGGGTGTTTTTATGAAAATGTGCAGCACGGCCCCGTATTCAGTGAACACGGCCCCATATACAGGTTACTGTAAATGCAAATCTAAACTAAAATGCAGAAAAAAATGCGCGCATTAAAAAGGTTTTGAAAAACTGATTAGGCCCGTCGATTTTAAGCTTTCTTAAAATCCATGTGTCCCCGGCAGCGGCGCTAAAAACTTGATGCGTGTGAAGTGTTATATATATTAGGTGTATATTTTAAGCCCCTTTAACACTTATTTTTAGCCAAGTTTTAAATTTATAAAACACGATATTTTACTAACACTAAACACACATATGGGCAAGTGCACCCATCGTGAGCGTAGTATAGTGTTGGCAAGATACCGAGGTCGTCCAAGGACACAAGAGCTTTTAGTACCGGTTTATCCTCAACGTCCAATCAAATCAAAAAGTTTAGAAAAATGTTTTAAACTAAGAAAAATAAAAACTAACTAAAATGCTGAAAATAAAAATAAAAAGAAAAACAGATAGACAAGATGAATCACTTGGTTCCGACTCGTATCTAGTGTAACCTTTGATTATTTCCGCACTTTTGCACTTATTTAAGAGATTATCTTAGTTATTGTAGTAGGCTCCTCTTTTGAAGGTGACGTTACCCTCAACCCAGTAGTTTGAGTCAGCAAGGATACAATCCTAAAGGGTCGGATTATTGAAAGATAATTAATTAAGTTATTAATGCAAATTATGGTAGGCCCCTCTTTTGGAGGTGACGTTACCCTCGACTAAGTAGTCTGAGTCAGCAGGGATACAGTCCTAAATAGCCGGGTTATAGTATTAATAGTACTTAACTTATGAGGGGATCAAAGAGTTTGGACCCCCGCCATCCAATACCGTTAAGTATTGAAGGAGGTCCTACTAAATTTGACCCAGGTCCATTGCAGGACCTCTAAACGCTGAACAATGGCAAGACTCTTACCAAACCGTTCCCTTAACCCCCGACCAGGTAGCCAACATACATCCATATAGACCGTGGAGATATGAATGGTGTAAATCTTTTATTTTATATAGACAGTAAAATAATGCCAAGACACCACGGACAAACGATAAGGAAGAATCACCTTCAACATAAGAAACTAGTTATTAAAGTCATTAATACAAAACCAAGTAAAAAGTGCGAAAAGATTAGAAATAAAAAGTATTACACTAGACACTTGTCTTCACCAAGTGATGTAAGAGACTTAGGCAAACATGGCCTTGATTGTCAAGAACTCTTACGATCAATCTTGGATCCCGAGATGACTCACACATTCTATGATGGACAATGGATGATGGTGGTGGATGATGGTGTTATGGTAGTGGTGGGTGGTGGGTGAAGTGTGAGAGAGGTGGTGTGCCAAGGGATGGTTTGAACTTGAGCCAAGCACTCCTATTTATAGGCTCAACAGAAGCCTGGACACGGCCCCGTGTCCACCCTTTTCTCTTTCTTCATTAATTGCTCTTGTCCGCATTAGTTGACCACGCCCCCGTGTCCGCTGGGCACGGCCCCGTGTGCAGAAGCATATCTGTACTATCAGATTTGGCAAGATTCTGCGTATCTTTGCGTTGACTACGGCCCCGTGTCCGCTGGGCACGGCCCCATGGTGGGCAATAGAAGCTTCTACATGTTTGTCTTTTGTGCCAGGGCTGACCATCCTGGACACGGCCCCGTGCTCGCTGAGCACGGCCCCGTGTTGAGCTGGACACGCCCCGTGTTGAGCTGGACACGCCCCGTGCTGAGCTGGGCACAGCCCCGTGCTCAGCTGGGCACAGCCCCATGCTCAGCTTTCTTCTTGTTTTTGCTTTGGGAAGATGCTGTCGAGGGGTCAGGCATGCCACGTGTATTCCCTTTCTTTGTATTTATGTTAGATTTGGTTGTATATTTGTTCCTTTTGTTCAATTAAGCTCATTTGATCCTGAAAATAAAAAAGGAAGACAAAAGAACACTTTTTCCAACATTAGTACTAAAAAGGGTTAGTTTTATGCATCATTTGATGTAATTTATATGTTGCATTTTACACACATCACCTTTCCAGCCCCCACCCTTGTTCGTAGAATCTCTAATAACGAGGCCCGTGAACGTCGAGAAAAAGGGCTTTGCTACTACTGTGATGAGAGATATTCACCCGGGCATAAGTGTAGCAAACCTCAGTTTTTTTATGATTGAAGATGTCGCTGATGTAGAGGAGGAGCATTCCGAAATACTAGTAGAAGATTCTCCGGCAGAAATCTCTTTCCATGCAATCACTGGTGCCCTCACCCCACAAACACTGCGCCTGCCAGGTCAGATTCAAAACAAAAGTGTGGTTGTGTTAGTCGACGGGGGGAGTACCCATAACTTTATCGATCAGGCTTTGGTGGATCGTTTCGGTCTCCTGGTGGAACAGGATACACCCTTCAAAGTTGTGGTGGCAAATCGCGAACATGTATCATGTGCGGGTCGTGTACGAGGCTTATCTATCAACGTACAAGGGTATGTTATTTCTACTGATTTTTTTGTCTTAGCTGTGGCGGCATGTCCAGTGGTTCTAGGGGTTCAATGGCTTAAAACCTTAAGGCTGGTAGAGATTGATTATGACAAGCTCACTATTGGGTTCCATCTAGCGGGTTCAACACACAAGTTGCAGGGGCTTAAGGGCTCCGAATTGGCTGCTTTAAAATCTCATGACGCAATGGGTATTCTTGGTCCGGCAGTTCTCCTTCAAATCAGCCTGTTAACGGCTGAATCCAAGCCTACTTTGTACCTTTGCTCAGCGATTCAGCAGGTTATGAACCATTTTTGAAGGGTTTTTCATGAGCCAACCTCGTTACCTCCGAAGCGTTTCCGGGATCATGGCATTCCACTCATACCGGGTGCGCGACCCGTTAGTGCTCGTCCTTACCGACAACCGTATTTACAAAAGACAAAGATTGAGCGACAAGTTCGTGAGCTGCTGCAACAAGGGTTGATTCGACCTAGTCACAGCGCCTTCTCATCGCCGGTATTACTTGTTAAAAAATCGGATGGCTCATGGCGTTTTTGTATTGATTATCGGTCCCTCAATGACATTACCGTCAAAGATAAGTATCCTATTCCAATGATCGATGAACTGTTGGACGAGCTACATGCTTCCCGGATTTATTCGAAGCTTGATTTACGTTCCGGGTATCACCAGATTCGTGCCCGGGATGAAGATATTCACAAGACAGCTTTTCGCACTCATGAGGGCCACTACGAGTTCGTTATCATGCCGTTTGGGCTTACCAACGCCCCGGCTACCTTCCAATGCTTAATGAACGAATTATTCCGACCATTTTTACGTAAGTTTATCTTGGTTTTCTTGGATGATATCCTAGTATATTCTAAAACCCTCGAAGAGCATTTGGAACATTTAACTATTGTGCTTGGAATTTTAGAAACTAATCATCTTTATGCAAAGCAGTCTAAGTGTTGTTTTGGGGTGTCACAAGTTCATTATTTGGGTCACCTTATTTCCGCCGAGGGTGTCGAGGTCGAACTAGACAAGGTTCAATCTGTTTTAGCGTGGCCCACTCCTACGAATGCTAAGGGTGTTCGGGGATTCTTAGGGTTGGCCGGCTATTACCGCAAGTTCATAAAGGGGTTCGGAAGTATTGCGGCTCCTTTACACAAGTTGGTGGGTAAAGGGCCTTTTGTTTGGGATGAAGTCACTGACAAAGCATTCAAAACCTTAAAGAAGGCATTAACCACAACTCCTACTTTAGCTCTTCCGGATTGGTCGAAACCTTTTACCGTCGAGTGTGACGCAAGCGGGGTGGGGATTGGGGCCGTTCTTACACAACATGGCAGGCCTCTTGCATTTTTTAGTGCTCCGTTGAAGGGATCAATGCTTACATGGTCCACTTATGAAAAAGAAATGCTGGCAGTAGTCAAGGCGGTCCGGCAGTGGCGGCATTACTTACTTGGGCGACCCTTTGTGGTTAAGACCGATCACATGAGCCTTAAATATTTATTAGAGAAACGCCTCATGACACCGGCACAAGCTCGTTGGTTACCTAAGTTGTTGGGTTTTGACTATACCATTGAATATAAAAAAGGCGTTTGCAACAAAGGGGCGGATGCACTCTCACGTCTTCCGGAATATATGGCTATTTCACATCTGTGCTCCATTATTTGGCACGACATTCAACGTGAGGTACAACTTGATCCTTATTATTCTGAATTTCCCTCTAACTTAAACCCAAGGTTTCAACATAAAGTGGTCTTTCATGATGGTATTTGGTTCCATGATGGGGCTGTCCTTTTAAGCCCAACCCTTCCTTTATTGGGTACTGTATTGCATCTTTTCCATGCATCCCCTGAGGGTGGGCACTTTGGATATCATAAAACACTAAGTAAAGTAAAGTCAAGCAAACTTTTTGGTGGGTCGGGCTAAAGGAACGAGTCAAGCGTTTTATTTGGGAATGTCAAGTGTGTCAACGGTTTAAAACCGACAGTATGCTACCAGGTGGGTTATTGCAGCCTTTGCCGATTCCAGAGAAAATCTGGGAAGATATAAGTATGGATTTTGTGGAAGGTTTACCAAACTCGAAAGGGTTCTCGGTTATTATGGTGGTGGTCGACAGGCTTTCTAAATACGCCCATTTTGTTCCATTAAAGTACACGTTCACCGCCGTTTTGGTGGCGCGGGAGTTTGTAAATCATATCATTAAGCTTCATGGGGTTCCTAATACAGTGGTGAGTGACCGGGATAAAGTTTTCATCAGCTCGTTTTGGCAGGCTCTTTTTAAGTTGCAAGGTACCACTTTGTGTATGAGCTCTAGCTACCATCCGCAAATGGATGGTCAAACAGAGGCTGTCAATCGTACAATGGAGCAATATTTACGATGTTTTGCGGGGGATCAACCGAAAGGTTGGATTGAGTGGCTTCCGTGGGCCGAGTACAGTTACAATACTTCCATTCATGCCTCCACAAAGATGATTCCCTTCCAGGTAGTGTATGGTCGTCCGCCTCCCAAGCTCATTCCCTATGTTCCGGGTACCATAAATGTTCAGGCGGTCGATGACTATCTTTGTGATCGGGATGGGCTCCTCCATCAGCTCCGTGCTAACTTGGTTATGGCTCAGAACCGCATGAAGATCCAGGCTGATCAGAAACGTAGGGAGGTCGAATTTAAGGAGGGTGATTTTGTCTATGTTAAGCTACAACCATATCGACAAACTAGTGTTGCAACCCGAATGTCTCAAAAGCTTAGCCCTCGATTTTTTGGGCCGTATAAAATTCTTAAACGGGTCGGGCAAGTGGCGTATCAAGTTCAGTTACCTCCGAGCTCCTTAATACATGATGTGTTCCACGTTAGCTTGTTACGTAAGTGTGTCGGGGAAGTACAACTCTCAACTCCAGCAGCCGTCGAAGATATTGGTCTCTCTTCTGCTTTACCACAACCAGAGAGCATTCTAGATGAAAGGATAATTAAAAAGGGGAAGTATCGCCCACGTACCGAAATACTCGTCAAATGGGCTGGTCGAGCTTGAGAAGACGCGACGTGGGAGACCAAGTGGAGATTTGCAAAGGCATATCCGGATTTTCACCTTGAGGACAAGGTGAGTTCGAGCGGGGTGGATTGTTACGAGCCCAAGTCCACATTGAAGCCCAACTTACATATGCTGCAGAATGATGGAAGGCCCATGCACGTGGGTTATTTTGATTGTTTACTAAGTCTTGTTTTGTTATTAAGTTTAGAATTTCAATTCTAAGTGGGTGAGAGAATAAAGGAAAATCGTGATCCATGACTGGGTTTCCATGTGCATGTTTTTCTAGTTTATTAGGAGTAATAGGGAAGTGTTTGAGTCCACTGTACCCTTTATAAGGGAGTTCTTTGTTTTTTTATAAAAATTATCCAGAAAATTGTTCCAGTTGCTCCCTCTTATTTCTTCTCGATTCCCTCTTTTTGCTTGAACTGAAGGTACCACAATATAACTATCCTATTTATAATAACAAAACTAATAAAAAACCACATGCATAATAAACCCACGTTCATATGCATGAAACTCGTGTTGGTACACTTCATGTGGACGCGACTCGACTCGGTTCGATTCGGTTCAAGTTGACTCGGTTAGGTCCGACTCAAGCCCGAAGACACGACATTCCTCCGTCGTGCGCCCCAGAGTTCGACACGCGAGGCACGGAACGCCGCAAGCCATTCCCGTTTACACATCACCATGACATCATCATTGTGATATCATGGTGATGTCACATAGTTTTGTCTTATGTTGAAATTGTGCAAAATTGTAAACTGGTTTGTCACTTGGGCCGTAATTCACCACATGGGCCGAAGACTTGTTTGTGGACTTTGTAAAATACTTGGGCTTCTACAACTCGACGAAACAAGTTTAGGTTTAATATGTATGTCGAAAAAATAGAATGTGTTTCGTCGACTTTAGTGTTTCGTCGTGGCCTTTATGCGTTTCGTCATGTCTGTGTCTGTTTTAGTATAAATAGCTCTCATAGTTTCTGTGTGAAACTTGGACGAGACGAGAGTTGTGTGAGACTTTGAGAGAGAGTCTTTAAACATTGTTTGTATATGTGTGTATCGTTCTCATCCCTAATCAATAGATATTGAATCTTTGGTTACGCGTGTGTTTTACACTTTGTTTGGTTTGCACCGTCACGGGGATTCCGCACCCGTTACCGTGTTTGTGATAAACAAGGATAGGTTTTCGTTATCAATCCACCGGAAAAACGGGACCTATTATTGGTATCAGAGCATTGGCTCTTTTCCTTGTTTAAAACCAAACATTGTCGTGTTTGAAACAAGTGTGTTATTGTATTTTTCAGATTTTTGTTCTTGAAAGATTCATATTTTTCTGGAAAATTGTTCAAAAATCAGTCAAAGTCGTGTTGTTTTGCTATAGTTTTAGTGAAAACCCTGTTTTATTGCATGTATGCATGTTTAGAGTTCGGTTTTTATTGAAAGTTTAAGCAAAATTGTGTACGAAAATTTATCAGTTCATCAGATCTTCAAGAGGTTCAAGAGTGTTCTTCAAAATATCAACTTTTTGATCTTTTGAAAATTTACTGTTAAAGTTGTTGTTGAATTAAAAATCATATCAGTTTGAATATTGGGTTTGCAAAGTATGATGGGTACAGTGAAAGTTTGAAAATTGTGTCCTCTTTGTCAGAAAAAGGATAGGTGATGATGAGTTGTTGAAAAGGAAGCCTCGAAAATCAGAAAAGTAAAGTGTTAGTTTGAATTTGGTGCCACCTTGTCAGAGGATAAGACTTTAAAAACTGTTTCTGTTTCGTCGTCCAACATAAATCAGTTTCGTCGCAGACACATCACAAATCTGTTTCGTCGTTTTAATTATCAGATCTGTTTCGTCGTTTAAAAAAAAACTGTTTCGTCGCACATGAGATAACACCTGTTTCGTCGTACATTTCATTGGGCTTCAAACTGGATTGGACCTATCGAATTCATCGGCCCATGTGATCAGATTAGATTAAAAAAAAAAACTCCATTACGTTTCAATCAAAGACTTGCATGTGAAAGTTATCCAATAGAATTCATCGGCCCATGTCATCAGCAACTTTATCACATTATTGAACTGACCCATCACGTGACACTATTTTAATAAAATAGCTTGTTGGATAAGTGAGTATATACATATCCTTTCATTAGTTAAGTAATTAATTTAAACGAACTTTACAGTTTGAAGTTGTGAGAACAAAAAGTGTGGAGTTCATGCCATTGTCCTTATCGTGTTTCCTATAACATTTAAAGGGTTGTTGACTATTGTGTCAACTTATGGCTAAATTGTTTGGGCTCACATAAGTTTCATTGTTTGGGCCTCATCTTCATTTGGGCTTCTAGTCAAGCTAAACGAATTCCTGCTCCTCAAAATACCGAAATGTATCTTGGAGGAGGTTTTAACCCATTAGCTAGTTCCAGTTCAGCTCAGCAACCAAAGTTACAAACGGCGTTTGTATCAAATACAAATTCTTTTCCGTTTCCACAATCAGCTCCACCTCCGGTCTTCGATCCGAGTGCCTATCTTCCGCCAGTGCATTTGAGTGCTCAAGCTCAGGCTTATTCTAGACCTCAATTTGGAAGTCCTTTTCTTCCTTTTACACCTCCAGTTGCCACTACTCAACCTCAGTTCGATCCGAGTGCCTATATTCCTAAACCATCTCAAGCACAACCTCAACAAGGCAACCAAAATCCTTTCATAAATCAAACAAGTACATCCACGTCCAACTCAAATAAAGCCGATGACTCCTGGTCTGTACAATTTAGAGGAAAAGATGATAGTTCGGGATACAGTGGCAGTTCGGATGAAGAATCGAATTTGAATGAAAGAATTGATTCTGAAGCTGATAATTTGTCGAATGATGCTAACGAGAAATCTGACTTGATCAAGAAAGCTGATGCTACATCAGAAGAAATGGAGAAAATTCTCACTGAAGATGGATCTTTCTCTTCTCAGACTGCCTTTATGGCTAATGTCACAGCTTCTACAAGTCAGGTAAAATCTGAAACTCCTAGCATATGTAGTGATTGTGCTGATATGAAACATAAATGTGATGAATTGAAACGTGAATCTGAAACGGTTCATAGTCACAATCAGAGTTTGGTTATTGAACTACCAAAGTGCAAAGAGGCAAATATGGCTTTAGTTAGAAACGAAAAGGATTTTAAATCTGTAATTGAAACCTTAAAGAAAAGTGTTTCCGAAGTGACCAAAACTGTTTATCATAAACTGGTTAGTATTAATGATTATATTAACATTGTTGAGGAAACCAAAAAGGAGCTAGCCATTGCCAAATGCGAGCATGATGCTATCAAGCAAAAATTGGAGAGTTATTCTAACTCCCGATTTATGCTCGATCACATCATCGACGTTCAACAACTAAAGGGAAACATGAAAGGCGTTGGGTATAAGAAGTGTCCGCCCCCTTTGAGACAAAATTATACTCGAATGCCCGATGAGGAAGAAATGCCACGTTTTGAGCCAACTGTACCTCTTGATTATGGGGAAGTTACAACTGGCTTAGGGTTCAAAACGGACAATTCATCGGAGGGCTCATCTGATCGGAAAGAAAAGTCATTATGTGCTTCAAATCAAAGTCCTCCCACAGTTGAGGACTATGATTCATCCGATGATGAACCAGATGTGAGTGATGAGGATAAATCTCTTGAGAAGAACAAAGGAGTAGAAGTGCCTTTTGAGAATCACATTCTGTGTGATCCTCCTACTCCTACTGTGCAGTCTACTGTTAAACAAGAGATAGATCTTATCACTGAGACAGTGTCTACCATTAAAAGTGATAACGTGTTGTATACTTTGGTCGGTGATAGTAAAATTTATTCAGACAAATATTTTCCAATCAAAAACGTCAATCGATCCTTGATTGATAAAGTGTTTGAAGATAATACAACTAAGTTTTTGGGAAAAGCGATGCCGAGAGTTTCAGTAACTCAGTGTGATCCTATTCCAAAAGCAGAAGTGAGGAAACAATTTGGAAACCAAAAGTTACCGACTAAGCAACAACCTGTCGCTTTTAAGGGTAAACAGCAACAACAGCGAGCTCAAAATTCTAAAGATTCACAACCGAAGGTTGAGACCAAAGGAGCTCGTTACAAGAAGAAAGCAAAAGACGTTAAGTTTGTGGCCTCCAAAGGTACTGATAAAGTGGACACTTTTGAAAATAAGACAAATACCGATTTTGTTCAAAAAGTCAACATTTTGAAATGTAATAGTGATAACAATTACACTCAACACACAAATGGGTGTGAAGCTAGTACCTCTGGGTCCACAACTTCTACGTCAGGTCGTCGATCAGATTCTCCTAAGTTTGTTGAAAGGAGAACTTGTTTCAAATATGGGAAGTTTGGGCACATCATTAAAGACTGCACAAACTCGCCCAAACCAAATTTTGTTGAAAGAGCCCCCTCTGAACAAGGTCACTCACAACGTCGTCCTGTTTCTCCAAAACATGATAAACGCACTATTAAAGAACAAGAAACAAAACAACGACGTAAAAATGTGAAGGTGACCGAAAAAGCTTTAAAACCAGAAACTGTTAAAAGGAAACCAATTTTGTCACAACCGTTAAAACCGGAGATTTCTAAATTTGTAAATAATACACAATCCGGTAAACAAAAACAAACTTGGAAACCTAAATCGGGTGAAAGTTCAGGGGGAGGTGTTGTGTTTGAAAATCATCAGGAAATTGAAATTACATTTCTTGATTCTCAGGGGCAACCCAAGTCTATGAAGGCTTGGGTCCCCCTCTCCAACTAATCTCTGAGTGAGTGTAGGATGTTCCAGGAGGAACTTTCGATAGTCATAGGATTATTGATAGTGGAGTGTCCATGCACAAGATCGGCGACAAAAGAAATTGTTGCCTTTGATGGAGAGAAAAAGGAAAGAAGACAGAATTGTCTGTCGAAAGAGATTGAAAAGCTTCGACAAATTGAAAATCATTCCAAAGTTTGATTGTTCAAGGCTTTAATCGGGTCCCCAGGATAGATTCAAACAAAATATACGCACCTGCAGCACGTCTGAAGATTCAAAATTCACAAGATGAACGTGCAGTGTACATTTCTTCGCGGTGTGATTGAAGAAAATGTGTTTGTTGAACAAACCAACCGGGTGTGCGGATGCCTTGGTATGGATTGAACAACCGCACACTACTTCTCAAGAGAAAGACAAAGACCTTCGCTGGTGCAATGTGGAAGACCAGCCGAACCCAAAGGTTTCTGATCTTGTTGCTATGAAGAGATTTCTCAGTAGCTACAAAATCGACTTTGAAATCCACACCGGGTGGATATCCAGTTTGGGAGAGCACTCAGATTCCTTGCAATGCACGAAGCAGTTGCAGGATACGGTTTTAAATTTCTAATCTCTCCTTTACTTGTCGATATTTAAGCTGCTTTTTATAAATTGTTATCCTCTCGTACAGTACTCTTTGACCAGACACGTTGATCTAGAATATCACCTCACACGTGATTGTTTCACTATGAAACTCGTCAATGTTGTCATGGTCTGTACCGCTTACCGACATGCCAACTGATTTTTCCAAATTTCGATAAATCATTTCTGATTAACTTATTTTTGGTAAACGGCATTGAGGTACAACATGAGTTAACCAACATCGGGAAATCCTTTTTGTAAATACCTTTGTGTTTTTAAAATTTATCTTAGTTTGTTGATTTTAGGGGGAGTAAATCCAAATTTGAAAATTCAAAAACATCAAAAAATTTCAAAACGCAAAAACAATAGAAAATCAAAAATGAGTTTCCTGGCGAGCAAAAGAGAAAATGATAGTACATCAGTGGTCTGTCTAAACCTCTTTAAACTGAGATGCAAAATGAAAAACGATAAGTAGCTCTATATAAGATGTATCGGTAGTCTCACAATCATTTTAAAGTGTGCAGGGTGATATAAATCTTAAATCGACTGAAGACCAGGTGGGAACCGCACATTGGCATATGGTCTTAGTACCGAAATTTCGTTTGAGAGATTGTTGAGGTTCTGAGATATTCGGTCTTTATGCTGTCTTATCATCTGGGTATCATGGTTGTATCTAACCGTAAAAATAACGGAGACGAAGTCTAAGATCTTCCATGATACTATACATACGTGTACATATTGCATTCGACCTCAATAAGTGATCAACAATCACATGTCCAAACAAAATAAGTGATAATATATCACAGATTCTTTGCGGGAGTCAAGTTCGTCTCTTTGCTGTACGAAAGTACTGACCTGTTCACGGACTTGCTCTTATGCCCTTCATGCATTTGAAAATCAAGTTCCTCATCAATAAGTGATTCTATCACATAGGGCTTGTTTTCAATCAAATAAGTGAGTTTCTCACATTCTTTTTATACGGTCAAACAGATGATAAACGGTATACTCACCGGTAAGATGAACTCTCGCGCATGCCTTGATACGGGAATGTGTCGTGTGTGGATAAACACCGGTCGGTAAGTATAAATCATACCTTAACGTATCCCCTCGCCATGATTACATCTGATAAGTTGAGCTTAAGTGGACAACAATACCGATAATTGTTATAGGATGCTTATCTAATTGTTAACTATAAGAACAAAAAGAGCGTTTTGACATGACCGTACACTGATATGATTCTCTTACCCTCGAAACTCGCAAAAAGTATGGTTGTAAATATTTTGTTTACTGCTTTTCGTTTATGCATCTTTGTTCATATTTATTTATTGCTTTCCATCTTTACATTTCAAAAATGAAAAATTCCAAAAAGATTTTAGGTGTGTTTTAATATACACTTTATAAAATCCAAAAAGATTTTGCTTCTAGTTTATTTTTGATTGACCGATGTTGGAACTCGAGTCTATCCTACCCAAAATCCTGATTGTAAGCCGGAAAACAATTGCATCTTCATAAACAGTCGAAGTTAACAAGTTTTGAAAGTTAAAGGATTAAAATTGATCATTTTCTAAACTTTCAAACTGTTGTCGGTCGGTGTTTGATTGAGATTTGATCTCATATGTGTCGTTTGTTTAATTTGTCTATATTCTAATCGGTTGTTCTCATTACGTGTTTAGCTTTCTTGTATGTGCAGATGCGACATCAGAATCAGCTAAAGGCGAAGAGAACGTGTCAGATGACAAGCCGTAAAGTGAAGACACGACGTTGATGCAATCAGAATATCAAGATGATCGGATTGCAGCTGATCACTCATCAACACCACAAGGATCTGAAGAATTGAAAAATCAAATGATTCACGAGCATGACTCAATGGAGAGTTTATTTTAAGGGGGAGTTTGTTAACACACTTCCTGAATGAAAAAGGGAGTTTGTTGATACATTTTCTTCTTACGATGCGTGAAGATTTGAAGATCCTCCGACATGAAAGACACGGAAGACGAACCTCATGAGTAGCGTCCAAGGGGGAGTTTGTTGGTACACTTTATGTGGACGTGACTCGACTCGACTCGGTTCGATTCGGTTCGGGTCGACTCGGTTAGGTCCGGCTCAAGCCCGAAGACACGACATTCCTCCGTCGTGCCCCCCAGAGTTCGACACGCGAGGCACGGAACGCCGCAAGCCATTCCCGTTTACACATCACCATGACATCATCATTGTGATATCATGGTGATGTCACATAGTTTTGTCTTATGTTGAAATTGTGCAAAATTGTAAACTGGTTTGTCACTTGGGCCGTAATTCACCACATGGGCCGAAGACTTGTTTGTGGACTTTGTAAAATACTTGGGCTTCTATAACTCGACGAAACAAGTTTAGGTTTAATATGTATGTCGACGAAACAGAATGTGTTTCGCCGACTTTAGTTTTTCGTCGTGGCCTTTATGCGTTTCGTCATGTCTGTGTCTGTTTTAGTATAAATAGCTCTCATAGTTTCTGTGTGAAACTTGGACGAGACGAGAGCTGTGTGAGACTTTGAGAGAGAGTCTTTAAACATTGTTTGTATATGTGTGTATCGTTCTCATCCCTAATCAATAGATATTGAATCTTTGGTTACGCGTGTGTTTTACACTTTGTTTGGTTTGCATCGTCACGGGGATTCCGTACCCGTTACCGTGTTTGTGATAAACAAGGATAAGTTTTCGTTATCGATCCACCGGAAAAACGGGACCTACAACTCGGTCAGCACACAATATTCGGTCAACCTAGACCATATCTTTAACGTGCAAACTGTTTTGACCCTTCCAAACGACCCATGAAACTTTGACCCGTAATCCGTTAAACCGCGACCCGATAATGCACCGACTCGTGACCCGTAAACGAACCCGACTAACCCAACATTCACCCCCTTAATCGGTTTGTTCACACCACTCGTTCGCGACACCCGAATCACCGTCTCCTATCGAACCATCTCGACTTCTACCAGACACCCGATCTTCACCTCGATCACGTCCAAAGTTGTCTCGGTTCAACCCGAATAAATTCACCACACTTGTAACATCTCACATGGCATCACGTTGGAACCATTCACTAACATCATGACTTTTCACGGATCAACGACCTCTCCCCGGTCACATCCAAAGCCACCCCATTGAACTCTAACGCCATAATGTTTACAACGGTGTAGTTTCTCCACTCTCTTATTGTCTCAACAACCCTTTTCCGATCACCCTTGTTCAAGAGGCTCTCCACCGACAAAGAAAATAAGCCACCTGCTTCTTTCGTTTTCTCACCTTGCCAAACGAGACAAATCCAAAGCCACCTGCTTTGACGGATCTTTACGTCCGTTTATCACGCAACACGTCGGTCTCCTCTTATCACGAACAAGCCGATCAAGGCTTCCGCAAAACATTCTGCTGTTGTCACCGTTGTATAACAGCTGTGCAAACCCGCAACTAACATCCGAACAGCCTTGAACCCTCTTTTGATCACTACTAACAGCCCCGGAAAACAAGTGTTTATCACTGGTCACCCCATCGTCTTAACCGGTACGTCTACCACAACAACGGCCTACCGAAACACCTTAACACTTCCGTTTAACGCTGCAACACAATCCCGAACAACCCACTTTCCTGCTGCGTTTGTCCCGCCGCGACGGGCTGGACCTTTTTCACGCCTGCCCTCCACCGACCCGGCACACCCACCGGCGGCGGAGGCTTCCTCCGATCTTCTCGAGCCCTAGGCTCTGATACCAAATGTTGGTTACAGGACCCACTCCACACACACTCACAACTCACTTATTTATGTATTATGAATGTGAAATGTATAATGTGCAGAAGATAAACGAAGAAGAAAGCTTGTTATATTCATTAAAAAAAAGAAGGGTACATCAATAAATAAACAACTAACTATCCTATTTATAATAACAAAACTAATAAAAAACCATATGCATAATAAACCCACGTTCATATGCATGAAACTCGGTCAGCACACATAATTCGGTCAACCTAGACCATATCTTTAACGTGCAAACTGTTTTGACCCTTCCAAACGACCCATGAAACTTTGACCCGTAATCCGTTAAACCGCGACCCAATAATGCACCGACTCGTGACCAATAAACTTTTCTGACATATCACATATGAGAGCGTTGTTACTAAGTGCGACTTCTATGAAATCTCCCTTGTTAACTGCGACTTCTGATAGGCACCTCATTACCCGATTGCTACTTTAGAATGTGGATCATTTCTGTTAATATGTAATGGAAAACATGTAAATAATACCTGTTACAGCAGACATGCCGGCAGATAGTCCAGATATAAATGCAACCATGGAGTTCGACATGCTAGTCAGCGTAATCTGGTTCCCGTTTAGAGTTCTTAAATACACCCAAGGGGAAACCTTATTAGTCAATAAGGGTAAATCAGTCAATAAGGGTAAATCGGTCCATCAACAATTACCAACTAATATATTACAAGGTTTTAATATATTTTGATCTATATAATATAAATGATTATATTGGCTACTAGATTAAATAAATATAAATAATGATATTTAATCATATATTCTTCCACTTAGCCAAATAATCATTTATTATGAGCATTTGATAATTCTGATCCGGTGTTAGCATTCATTTTAGCTTCAAACCAAGAACCGTAGGAGATAAATACAGTCGTTGAGTCATCATTCAACACAGGATCACCATTAGTCATACTACAATCTCAATTTAAAACCTAACAATTAGGATCAAAATATTCAAGTAAGCCCTTTAAACGTTTGATTTGATTTATATTTGTCTATATGTCATTATAACGGCAGAACATATGTTAGAGACAAAACTGAGAAAATTTCATTAAGAGTTAAATGCCATTTTAGTCCTTGTGGTTTCGGTCATTTTGCCAATTTAGTCCAAAGGTTTCACTTTTCGCATGTGGGTCCAAAAAAGTTTCATCGTTGCCGTTTTAGTCCACTAGGGTAACTTCATCCATTTTTTCTGTTAACGAGAAGTGCAATTCGGTCATTTTATATGGCTGGATTGCCCTTCTAATTTACAAAATTACATATAAAATGACCTAATTGGCCTTCACGTTAACAGAAAAATAGATGAAGTTAACCCAGTGTACTAAAATGGCAACGGTGAAACCTTTTTGGACACATAGGCGAAAAATGAAACCTTTGGACTAAACTGGAAAAATGGACCAAACCACAGGGACTAAAATGTCATTTAACTGTTTCGTTAATTAAAACATAAGTAAGTACAATATGCAATTAAATAAGGTCTTTCGTAAATCCCATATTTGAAACATGTTCTATGAAAACATTAGGTGGGAGACCTTTAGTCATAGGATCCACGAGCATATTTTTAGTATTTATATACTCAATACAAATATTATTTTGCTCTACTCGTTCACGTACGAACAAATACTTTGTATCGCAATATAAACCAGCTCCAATCGAACTGTTACTGTTCGAGAAACTAACGGAAGCTGAGTTATCACAGTAAAGCTTCAATGATCTAAAAATGGAATTAACTGTTATTTATGACAGGTTACGTTATAAACAACAATCTATTCTGCCATCATTGTGGAAGTTGTGGTTAACTGTTATTTATGACTATTCCATGAAAATAGGTCCGCCTGCTAACATAAACATATAGCCCGAAGTGGATTTCTTGACATCTTTGCATATGGTAAAGTCAGAATCAGAATAGCCTACCAGTTCTAAATGTGACTTCTTGTATAAGTCAATTCATAGTCTTTCGTCCCTTGCAGATATCGATGTACTTTCTTAGCTGCTTTCCAGTGATCTAGGCAAGAATTACTTTGATAACGGCCTAGCATTCCAGTAATGTAAGCGATATCTGGGCAAGTACAGACTTTAGCATACATCAGGCTCCCGACTACTGAAGCGTAAGGTATCTGGCTCATTCGCTCCTTTTCAACCTCTATTGTCGGACATTGGAATGAACCAAAAACATCTCCTTTGACTACTGGAGAAACTAAGGGCTTGCACTGTTGCATTTTGTAGTATGTAAGGACACGATCTATGTAGGCCCTTTGAGATAATCCTAAGATCCCTTTGTGTCTATCTCAGTGAATTTCGATGGCACTAACGTTAGAAGCATCTATGAGATCCTTCATGTTGAAGTTATGCGAGAGTAACCACTTTGACTCATGCAACATGTCTAAACTATTACTTGTCAATTGAAGATCATCTATGTAAAGGACAAGTATAGTAAAGCTGCTCCCACTCATCTTGAGGTAGGTGCATTGATCCACTTGATTCTTTGCAAAACCTTGTTTCTTCATGACTTCATCAAACTTGAGATACCATTGATGTGATGCTTTTTTTAACCCGTATATGGAGTTCTTCAACTTACACACTAGATGTTCTTGACCTTCAGGTTTATAGCCTTCAGGTTGTTTCATGCACATATATTCTTCTAAGTCTCCGTTAAGGAATGTGGTTTTAACGTCCATCTGATGCAGCTCTAAATCAAAATGAGCAACTAGGGCCATAACGATCCTTAATGAATCTTTACGAGCGACAAGTCAAAAGTCTCTTGATAATCAATTCCCTTTTTCTGAGTGTAGCCCTTTGCAACTAATCTCGCTTTATAGTGTTCAACGTTCCCATTCAGATCTAGTTATATTTTGAATACCCATTTACATCCTATGGGTTTGACACCGTTGGGTAATTTCTACCAAATGTCAGAATTCTTCATGAATTCAAGGTCATCGTTCATTGCTATATTCCATTCAGAAGATTAATCACTATTAATGGCTTCATTATATAAGGTCGGTAACATAATCATCTCAATTTGTAGGCCTTTTGGGCCTAGATAATCTCCTGAGTTGATTATCGGGTATAGTGTTGTCGTGGTTTTAAGCGTTTGATGTACCTTCGTTAAGAGGTATAATGGGTTCTGTTTGTGGAGTTGAATTTGGAGTTGGTGTAGTAACTGCAGGTGTAGTTGTTGCATTGGGTACAAGAGGAGTAAACGGAGTTATGGTAAGCAACAAGTCCCCCCCTGCATCTTTTACTTCTTGCAATTCTTCGTAAAGGTTGTTGTTAGGAAACTTTTTGTAAGTATTGAAGAAAAATATGATCAATCTGATCATGTGTTGAAGATAAAGTCAAAAGGATCAAACCAAAGGAAGATACAAGATAAACATGACAAAAGCAGAAAGGTAGATACATCTTCAACAGATATCAGAATTAGATCACAAGTGAAGAATGACGATACAAGAAGACCAATCTGATAAGTCTGATGATAAATGTAATGTTTATCACCAGAATCCAGTAACTTCTGATCATCAAAAATCTGATGATTAACTCAACAGATTTCTGATAAGTTGGTTATCAGAAATTCTGATAGACCAACTTGTCTAAGAGATAAGGTTCTGCCACCAAAGTAAAGTAGCAAGTTAACCTTGGATGGATTCAATGAATATGCCAAAAAACTACTTTATGCAGACAAGTGCATGAATAAACAATGTCAAAGACTTTCTATAAATAGAGAAGTCACCACCGAAGAAGGGAAATGGGTTAAAGCCTAGCATTCATTACATACAACAAAACTCCATTGCCCTTCATTATAGAATTCTTAAAGTATTCATTTGTATTAGCAAATAACCTCACAATCACCTTGTAAACATTGTTTCAAAGTGATATAAACTTCAAAATTTGTAGTTGTGTTTCTTGAAAGTTTGATATCTATTTCAGCACATTATTTTCACACTTTTTTTAAATCACTTACCAAATTTAGTCAAAAGAGCATTGTTATATGGGATCATAAATTGGTATCAGAGAAAATTGAATAAATTATTTTCAAACGATCAATTGCTCATTTTTTTTATCTTTCTTTTAACTAAATATGGAAACTTTCAAACATGGAACAATGCTTTCAATATTGGGTCTATGCCAAAGCCTCTGACTTTGGTCAAAGAGGAGTACCCCCAATGGAGAATCGGGATGATCAACTTCCTAAATGGACATGATCGAGCTCTATTTCAATCCATTGAGAGAGGCCCACATATACCTACTGTTGAACCAACTGTTCCAAGCAACTGAGCATACACCAGAAATACCTATCTCCTTGGCTCCAAAACAAAAAATATATTGGAGCAAGGAAGACAAGGATAAGGTGGAAGCCGATGAAAGGGCCAAATCACTTTTGATTATGGCACTTCCAAATGGCATGTTCTCTCAAATAGATGCATGTGCATCCACTAAAGATATATGGGATCAGTTGAAAAATTTTTGTGAAGGAGGAGAGAGAGAGAATGAAAAGAAACAAATGTACAACTTGTGTCTCTTCCTATGAGAGATTCAAAAGTCTTCCAAATGTAAGTCTTTCTGAAACATATAATAGATTTTCTAAACTATTAAATGATATCAAAAAGTTTGGTGTTGAGAAATCTAATGATGAGCGAAATGTAAAATTTATGGATGCCCTACCAAGGGAATGGAGAAGTCTAACCATGACTTTAGCATCCACCCTAGAGCTGGGTAACATGAGCTTACATGATCTTTATAGTATTCTTATTTAAGAGAAGAAGAAATCTATGAAAACTCAACCATAAAAGGATGACCTATAGCTCTCATCTCAAATGCCCAAAGAACAATCAATCCTGATCCTAGGGCTGTAAACGAACCGAACGAACGTTAAGAATATTGTGTGTTCACGAACAGTTCATGAACACTACCGAACGAGATTTTTTGTTCGTGTTCGTTCGTTAAGGAAATGAAGGTGTTCATGAACGGTTCACGAACACAGATAAAATCAACGAAGTTCAATTGTATTTTTCGACGTGAATAATAAGAAAGAAAGGTGGAGGTAGGCTTTCCTATTTTATTTGTTTGGGTAATGAGATAAATAAGAATTAAGGAATATAAAAGGTTTAGATAAAATAAATAAATGCTAAAAAAATATTTAATGAACAACATAAACAAACGAACATGAACGAATGTTCACGAACACTTTACCGAACGTTCATGAACGCAATTGAACGAACGAGAAAGTTGTTCGTGTTCGTTCATTTAACTAATCGAACGGAATTTCTTGTTCATGTTCGTTCATTAACTAAACGAACGAACATAAACGAACTTCCCGCCGAATGGTTCACGAACTATTCGCTGAACGTTCAGTTCGTTTACAGCCCTACCTGATCCACAAACCTCTCAATGCCAAAATCTAGAAAATTCTGATACTTCATCAAATTTCTCAGCAGTTGCTGAGTCAATTGCTTTTCTCACCAAGACATTTGAGCAAAGGTTAAGAGGAGGAAGTAACAAGTACTAGAAAAGTGATAAAGGGAGGATCGAAGGTAAATCAAAGGATAAGGGAAACGTTGATGTGGTGTGCTACAAGTGTAAATAAAAGGGACATTGTCACACCCCAACCCGCAACGGAATGGTACAGGGCATGATGATTGCCCAAAGCTTATGGCACTATTAAAATTTCATAATTAAACATATCATGATTTAATGTCACACTTTTCATATAAGTTTCAAATATTCAAATAATACATCAAACTTATCCTTTTAATTACTAAGGCAAAGTTCCTACGTGATCCTGATCCAGTCCAGTCTTCAATCCTCTACACCTACATCATGTGTAAAATAGTATTTTCGGGTCAGCTACAAGAGCAATTGAGTAAACATTGGTTAAGTAAAATAGGTTTACTATTTTAAAATTTAGAAATAAAAGTCATATATTTTACCTTTTTAATTCCAAATATTAATTAAATATTAAGTATGCAACCAATCATGTGGAAGGAATGCACAACTAGTATGAACATAAAATGGTAACTAAGTAACGATTAAGACTAAGACCGACACCAAAACCGACTCCATGCGTCCCACACCCACAAAGGGTGTGACTATGGCGATACCAACGTCCCATAGTTAGGAGGAAAGGTCAGCCCAAGACTAATGGGGCGATACCGACATCTCTAGGTCATGAGGAAAGGTCTGTCGCAGATCCACTCCACTGAATGAATGACTATTGACTATAATGACCAACACAACAACAACAACAATAACCTCAACAAACAACAACAAATAAGTGCATATATGACACACCAAATATTGCATACTTGATATTAGATAAAAACAATTGATCGAGACACATTGATACAGCCCAAAAAGTTAATGATAATAAGAGGGAGAGAGTTTACTCACAGTTTGGGAAGCTTCGATCCGTTAGAATAACGTTAACGCACGAATAAGAGGAATAACACCAGTCACCCTAAAATATATAATCAATAAAATACTAAATATGAAATTAGTAGAAAATAAATAACCACAATTATTTTAAGGAATTGGGTTCTTCAAATTTGGGGACTTAGCTATACCAAAATAATTAATTAATAAAATTAGTAATATGGTATTTAAGTTTCTAGAATAATTACATTAACTATATTTATAAGAATTTCGCAAAAATTTATATATATAACATGGAATAAAGATTAAAATTTATATAATCATTTATTTCCATCTAAATATATATATATTTTTAGTTTTAATAGTTATCAAAAATTTTTATTTAGGATCATTAATTTCATGTAAAATGTAATTACTTTAACTACTTATTTAACCCTTTGAAAATAAGATTTTATCAAGAATTATGGAAAAAAATTCCATAAAAATTCAAATACCTTTTTAATATCAGTAGTAATTTATATATATATATATATATATATATAGGGGAAGGTTCAAATGAAAACCACTAGTTATTGTGAAAACTCGAAAACTAATTAAAAAAGCCAAAAAAACATACCAGTTTTTTTTTTTTTTTTGCATACCAATTTTCGCAGGTTTATGTATATAAAAAAATTTCAAAAAAAAAAAAATTGTAGTGCAGATGTGTAATACTACACATGTGTACTACAAAATTTTATTTATTTATTTTTTTTGAAAAAAAGTTTTTTTATATATAAAAACCTGCGATTTTTATAAAAAAATTTAAAAAAAAAATTTGGTGTGTTTTTTAGGCTTTTTTAGTTAGTTTTCACAATAAAAGTGGTTTTCATTTGAACTATCCCCTATATATATATATATATATATATATATATATATATATAATTTTATTCATGACGGTGGCTATTTTGAATTGATTTTAAGGCAATATATCAAGATTAATTCGTACAAAATTCCAACAACTAGTAAAAATTCCCAAATTAATCATGGAACATCCTAATATGATATATGACAATAACACAAGATCAATTTGCTCAAAAACATAACCTATGATCAAAAGCCCCAAATTTGTATAACTAAGAACCCTATAATCATAAAATATCAATTTCGGATTGTACATGCCCTCTATCACAAAAATGGATAGAGGGGTTTTGTAGAGAACGAAAAAATAATAAGAATGGACTTTGGAATCACCTTATTTCGTTAAAGAACGAAGGTGAAATCAAGACTTGAAGTTACAAGCCCAAGTTAGTTAGTTGACCTATATTAATTAAAGTAACTTAGTTAGTTGATTATAAGATAGTTTCCAAAATTACATAATTAACCCCTTAACTTATAACTACCAAACTTGTCTTTTATAATAACTAAACTAACCCAGTTTATTGATTTAATTTATAAAAATAGTTTTAGATCATTACACAATTGACCCCCCTGATCTTATAATCAACATATATAATGTCGTTATCGCTTCCCATATAATTTAACCGAATTAATCCGAAATCCTTTATTATAACAAACGTTTTAGCACGGGTTTAATCAACCGCTCTCGTGACGAATACGGATAAGTAAAATGTTAAAATTACTATTTATTTATTTTCGTTGGATCCAATTTTTGCAAGATCTAAGTTTGGGTTTCGGAGATTCGTTTTTTGGCGTTTGTTACAGCATCCCCTACTTTTGGGAATTTCGTCCCGAAATTAGGCGAAAACCATTGACGTAGGGTGATGTGTAGGGTTTTTCATGGATGTAAAAAGGTGTCAAGTAGATTTGGGAGTAGCACAAAGAAATTAGGAATGTCTGGTATTGATCGTTAAACCAAAATCGTGAGGATGTTGAGGGTACACCCAAACTATAATACGGTGGTGGCTACGTTTAGATCTGACTGAGGCGGTAGCGTTCCTGGTAAAGGTTGAACACCCAAGTAAGCAGTCGCTTTTTGTGCCAAAGATACATAACGAGGAGTGTAAATGATAATGTATAAGATAGCCTATCACAGATAATACGAGTGCTACATCGTGAAACCTAAGAATGGCGTATTAGAATTGTATTACGACTTATGAGAAAATTATATTTCATAGTTAACTTGTAACATGAGGGAGTTAGCAAGCTGAGTTATAATATATAATCATGATGCTTAAACTACGTTTCGTGTCACAACTTGGGATTTCGAAAAGAAACTTCCCCATAATTTGCCACAAAGATAAGATTGAACTCACAATGTCATAGAATTGAATCGCTAAACACACAACCAAAACAAACTAACACAAAATTTCTCATGATTAGTCTAAAGTTGCTTTTGAAAATTTGGTAGAGGCACTTATATATAGGAAGTACCAGCGGCGTATCCACCATGTCTCTACCAAACTTCATCCACATCGTTATTCGAATCATGATTGAAGACGCAAATATACTTACACAGACCAAGGAGGTATCAGAAAACATCATATAACAGCTTGTTCACACACTCAAAGAGACCGGCAAGGATGAAGCTAAAGCTCATCTCTGGGTCACTCCAAGAAAAATCAGAAAATGCTTGGAACTTCCAATTAAAGCCAACAACTTAGAAGCACCAAAGAAGGATGAGCTGATGAAGGAGTTCATAGAACCCGACTATAAAGAGCAAGTCACTAAAATAGGAGAATTCAAGAGAAACAAACTACCTGCCTTCTGGAAAGTTATGATGGAGACATTGAAAAAGTGTTTAACCTCAAAGATTGGAGGGACTGATCAGATAAATAAATCCATTCTCACAATCATGTATGGACTCATTACCTTAGTTATGCACGGTTAAATATGTAAGACATGAATGAATCAAATTACCTTTGAGCAGAACTGAGACATTCATGTTTATAAGTCATAAATAACGTAGCTTATCATTATCCTTGAACAATAAGTGTAACACCTCGGAAATTTATATTGAATCTTATGGCAACACGTGAATAATGTAATAGAAGTGCAAATAACCAGTTTTAATACGTTTTTGTTATAACTTAAACACTTGGGGTTTAATACGATCGTGTCCTGGATATCTCAACTCATTTAGTTGCAAATTGCCACGACTTAAGCGCAGGGTGTAGGCATACACCTGACAGACGCTAATGCTACATATACATATATATATATACATAGGGTGGGGCTCGGTTACAAAGTCCATTTTTCCTACAAAGTGTACAAAGTCATAAAACACCATAATTTCAGCCATAAAACACACTCAAAACCCACAAATAACATAGTGAAGATCACTAAAATAATAGACCGTCTTTAGTGTTCTACATGAACTCTGACTTCGCTTTGGCTTTGACAAAAATTCATGTATCATGATGATCATACATAAATAATAAGGTAAAACACATAAATATAACATAACACCTTTGGGCCAGAAATGAAATATTTATGTACATTATACTAATAATTCACTACGTGTATTATCAAACAAGCAGCCTTTGGGTTCATTGTATAACAATACACATAATTACATAAAAATGGTATCATTTAAATTTCAATGTCAAACAAAAAAATGGTTAATCGTTAACATTGAAATATATCATTCTATAATTCTCTGTCAAAGTTTCATTTTAAGACATATTAGGAAAAGATTAAATCTTTTAATGTTAATTGAATTCAAGGAAATTCAATCACGCATGTAGAATCTTTAAATAGTAACATATAATTTGACTCTAAAAATGAATTCATTAGTTTACTTCATGGCAAAGGTGTCACTTGAATTATGTTCATAACCATAAAGAGAATTTATCTTCTTTACATCATTAATAAACATTGTCTTTTCACATGGCAATAAATTAATGTTATCAAAAATCAGCATAAGAAATACTTTTATGATGCAAAATCAAACGACATATTGGATACAAAACAAAACAGATTAAAACCAATAAAGGTTTATTCCAACGGTAGACATATAAGCTAATTATTCATGTTTGGTAATAGACAAACATATATCAATTTTCAAGCAAAAGATAAACATCCAATACAACAATGTTTTCCTAAACCATTATGCTTGATTATTTTATTAAATTTGGCATGGAATAAGAAAAAGAATGGAACAGGGAATTAATAATTACCATGGAATGAAATTTTGATACATATATTCTAAAACCAAATTGTAGATAAGGATTGCTGTAAGTTGATTTTCATAAAAAAAATATCCATAATACAAAAAGATGTATATGTTTGAAGTTCCATTCCAGAAGGCATGATCATCAAATAAAATCTAAAATTCCGTCAAAGATTTTATAGATTAGGGAATTGATATAATCAACATTAGCTCTGATACCACATGTTGATTATATCTATAAACATGGGTCAAATTTATTGAACCTAATCATGTTTATTCAATCATAACGTAAATATAGATACCAAGTTAAAAATACTTACTCGTAGGGATGATCCTCTTTGAGGATAAAGATGAAGCCATGATTCCCGTTATGGTACCTTGTGTTGATGGATCACACTAGAGAGAATTTTTTTAGTATTGGTGTTCTTCAGGAGTTTTTGATCACTTGTCATTGATATATAATGATCAATGAATAATGGTCATGAATAGTGATCCGTTATAAAAACTCTATGTATTCTCTTATTAATGGTAACTAAAGGGAAATCATAATTGCCCCTTGAACTAATCAATATTTACAGTTACTACCGTCAAGTAATTGTCGGGGACTAGTTATGTCATATTGATAATGTTACCAAATGATCCGTAAGGCCACATCTACGAGTTTTTTTTTTCTAACAAACAGGTACTTTGAAAGATGTTGGTGTGGTGGAGAAAGATTTCAAGGTTGCAAACTTGTCGCTAAAAGAAAACATAGTGCGGGTAGTTAGGAATAGCTGGATCGGTGATAGGCCCCTTTGTGAGCAGTTTCCAAATTTGTTCATAATTGCATCTAACAAACAGTCTATGGACTGGTGATGTGTGTAAAATGCAACATATAAAATACATCAATTGAGGCATAAAACTAACCCTTTTTTAGTACTAATGTTGGAAAAAGTGTGCTTTTGTCTTCCTTTAGTATTTTCAGGACTAAATGAGCGTAAATGAACAAAGGGAACAAATATGCAGCAAAATCTAACCTAAATACAAGAAAAGGAATAAATGTGGCATGCCTGACCCCTCGACAGCATCTTCCTAAGCAAAAACAAAGAAACAGAAGGCTGACCACGGCCCCGTGCCCAGCGGACACGGGGGGGCGTGGCCAGGTGTTTGCAGAAAAGACAAAGTTATAGAAGCTTCTATTCCTAGCACGGGGGCGTGCCCAGCTCAACACGGGCCATGGTCAACGCTAAGATTCGCAGAATCTTGCAAATCTTGATAGTATAGATACGCTTCTGCACACGGGGCCGTGCCCAGCGGACACGGGGGCATGTGGAACTAATGCAGACAAATTGCAATTAATGAAGAAAGAGAAAGAGAATGGACATGGGGCCGTGCCCAATGGACACGGGGCCGTGTCCGGGCTTCTGTGCAGGCTATAAATGGGGGTGCTTGGTTCACTTCAAATATAACAACCCTAAAATAAACCGACACTCTCCCAATATGTCTTAAAATACACCCTATACGTGAAAACCGAGCCCAAAATATGATATAGCATTAAAAATAAAATAAAAACAAAATTTTTATATCGCTCACGGGCCGCGTAAGACCACATAAGGGTCTACATGGGGCGCGACAAACCGTCAACGCGGCGAAACCCTGAGCCGACACGTGTCATCAACGTGTTGAACCTATACTTGTGACCCGAATCAGCTATGCCATAGACCCCCTACTACGCGGGCCGCGTAGCCCTTTGCTACATCTTACGCAGGCCGCGTGAGACCCAATATCAGGCCCTATATAAGAAGGCGTCGGGCCTTCAGTCGAAACTCGCTCAATTCTTCGATCTTTCTCTCAATTTTCACATAGTAGGCATAATACTCGGGTATAATACCCCCCCTAAATAACGAAGTTCTGCTCCGTTGTAAGTGTCATAACCCCTGGATACGTATTAGATACGCTGCCCGATTGATCTAGGGTTCCGTAACTGCTGCCGTGGTTCTGCCCGACGTAGTCGTTGGAATGCCGTCTCGGGGAGGGTATTACTAATGTTAAAATGGGTTATTATACTAACACGTGTGCATTTGTGTAAATTATAGATTGTCACCAGGAAACCCTAAAGGATAATCTAAGACATTAATGTGAGTAATCTCCTTTTTGTAAATTGTTTTTACAAAACCTCACATGATTAATTATATATTAAACAGTTATTGAGTATTTGTAAGGATACAATTATCGTCGGTATGTTGGGGTTTTGTATACAAAATTTGTTACTGCCTTGTGAGGGGTAACATTTCCACAAGTCGGGGTGACAGTAACATGGGTGGTAATTGATATGACTTGGAAACAAATGTAATTGCGAGACCGCCCTCAATACTGTACAATGGTTTTTATTAAAACTTGATTAAACTGGGATTCACTCACCAGTATTTCCCACTGACAAAAAATGTTTTTAAACCCGTTTCCGGTAACAAAATGTGAAAGCCAAATAGAAGCCAGATGGACAGCACCGAAGGCTTGGAAAAGTGGCAATAAAGTTACCTAAAAATAAATAGATGTTTTTATTAAATAAAATAGGGTGTATCCCTATGAAAATGTGTGTACTTGAAACTTGGGATTTTCCCATGTATTTAATATATTAAAAGCGTGGTATTTTACTCTGATAAAATATTTCCTAATGATGCGCGTGTGGTGTTATAGATTTTTATGTATATTTTTAGCCCTTTTTACACGTTAGTCAAGTTTTAAATTTATAAAACACGATATTTTACTAACACCAAACACACATATGGGCAAGTGCACCCATCGTGAGCGTAGTATAGTGTTGGCAAGATACCGAGGTCGTCCAAGGACATAAGAGCTTTTAATACCGGTTTATCCTCAACGTCTAATCAAATCAAAAGTTAGAAAAAGCTTTTAAACTAGAAAATAAAAACTAAAAATGCTGAAAAATAAAAATAAAAATAAAACAGATAGACAAGATGAATCACTTGGATCCGACTCGTGTTTAGTGTAACCTTTGATTATTTCCGCACTTTTGCACTTTTTAAGAGATTACCTTAGTTATTGTAGTAGGCCCCTCTTTTGAAGGTGTCGTTACCCTTAACCCAGTAGTTTGAGTCAGCAAGGATACAATCCTATAGGGTTGGATTATTGAAAGATAATTAATTAAGTTATTAATGCGTAATGTGGTCGGGCCCTCTTTTGAAGGTGACGTTACCCTAGGCTAAGTAGTCTGAGTCAGCAGGTATACAGTCCTAAGTAGCTGGGTTAAAGTTTTAATAGTAGCTTACATATGAGGGGATCAAAGAGTTTGGACCCCCGCCATCCAATACCAGTGGGTATTGAAGGAGGTCCTACTAAATTTGACCAAGGTCCTTGCAGGATCTATACACTGAACAAGGCAAGACTCTTACCAAACCATTCCCTTAACCCCCGACCAGGTAGCCAACATATCTCCATATAGACCGTGGAGATATGAATGGTGAAAATATTTTATTTTATATAGACAGTAAAATAATGCCAAGACACCACGGATAAATGATAAGGAAGAATCACCTTAAATATAAGAAACTAGTTATTAAAGTCATTAATACATAACCAAATAAAAAGTGCGAAAGGATTAAAAATAAAAAGTATTACACTAGACACTTGTCTTCACCAAGTGATGTAAGACACTTAGGCAAACATGGCCATTGATTGTCAAGAACTCTTACGATCAATCTTGGATCCCGAGACGACTCACACACTCTTTGATGGATGATGGATGATGGTGGTGGATGATGGTGTTGTGATGGTGGTGGAGTGTGGGTGAAGTGTGAGAGAGGTGGTGTGCCAAGGGATGGTTTGCAAATGAGCCAAGCACCCCTATTTATAGCCTGCACAGAAGCTCGGGCATGGCCCCGTGTCCATCCTCCTTCTCTTTCTTCATTAATTGCAGTTTGTCTGCATTAATTGACCACGCCCCCGTGTCCGCTAGACATGACCCCGTGTGCAGAAGCGTATCTGTACTATCAAGATTTCCTCAGATTCTGCGAATCTTAGAGTTGACCACGGCCCCGTGTCCGCTGGGCACGCCCCCGTGGTGGGTGATAGAAGCTTCTACAACTTTGTCTTTTCTGCAGACACTTGGGCACGCCCCTGTGCTCACTGAGTACAGGGCATGTTCAGCCTTCTGTTCTCTTGTTTTTGCTTGGGAAGATGTTGTCGGGGGGTCGGGCATGCCACGTTTGTTCCTTTTCTTGTATTTATTGTTAAGATCTGAGGCTCTACTGATTGTGCTTGTTTGTCAGATTTGAGCAAATCAAATAGATATGAGTAGTTTTCAGTGCAGCGTAAATGGATAAAAAACTTTGTAAACACAATCAAAGGAGAAAATAGTTTTGAGAAAGCATATGCAATTCATTTAGTCAAAAGATTTACAATAAGAATCAAAATGATTACAGATATGCTTACATACTAAGCTCCCCCTCAGCCAAATACTTCAGGGTTGGTTGCACAAGATGAAAGGATTGAATTGAGGAGAAGAACTCACTCAAAACGATCAAATATAACAGTACAGAGTACTGTCATATTTATAGGCAAACCAAACTACTGATGTACCTCAGCTGACGTCACCATGATAGTGACATCTAACAGCCTAACAACCTATAAACACTGGTCTATACAAACTACTGATGTCTAACAACTGATTGATAATAAAATTCAGAACAAGTCTAACACAGTTCACGTTCCACTGTTGTAGCCTAAGCACTGATTACTTGAACATCAGTGCTTTCTTCAAAAGGTGATCAGTCTTTGAATGAGCAGTGCTTGGGTCTTCAGCAGTACTTAAGAGACAGCAGTAGATAGAGCTCAGTGTTTTCCTTTTAGCAGTCTTTGGTTGCTTCATCAGTGTTTGGTTCATCAGTTGTTCTTCTGAGCAGTACTTAGAGGGTATCAGCAGATAGGTAACCACTGTCAAGGGGAGAGCTTAGTGTAAACGTCTGCTTATTGTGAATCCACTGTTGTGATCAGGTTTTGGCTTTACATTATCTGTTCCTCTGGTAGGGTTCAATCCCAACAATCTCCCCCTGGAACAGATAATGCCAAAACCTGTCATTATTCTGGATCTTTATTCTTCATCAGAAGTTCCTTTGCATTTCTTTTAAATTCTTCCTCAAACTCCTTGGAACTTGAATCAGCCTCATCCCTGCACAGTGAAAGCTCAAGGAGATCTTGTAGATCTTCAACACTCAGGCCTAGTGCTTGATTCCTTGATATATGCCTCACTTCTCCATTGATTCTGATCAGAGTCAATACGTGGGTCTTTTGATCAGAGAGCCACTTTAGTATTTTTAAACCAAATGGGTTTCTTGGGAGAGGTTTATTGTCAGATGAACTTAAAGTGTTTGTCCTAGAGAAGAAGTGTAGAGCAGTATCATCAGCTTCAGACACTCGTGTGAATGCTTTTTCAATAATCTCATTAGCTGCAGCTATGTCTGCTTCAACTTCTTTGTCAGTCAGCTCACTGTTTGTGACGTCTGCTGATGATTTTTGGCTTACTACTTTGATCCTTTTGGCAAGGTCTTGTAGTTTTGCTAATCTTTCTTTATCTGAAGCTATTTTCTTGATAGCTTCTTCAATCTGATCAGCTTCTTTATCCTTTTCTTCACCAACAGTCAGCATTTCCTTCCTTTCTTTGCTCAACTGTGTAACAAAGGCTTCTGCTGTACTGATTTGTGTTTCAAAAGTCTTGACCTGCTCTTTTAGCTTTTTGTAGTCAGACTTTTTAGGAGTGTTGGAGACTTTCATTCTCTGTTTCTCAAGCCTTTCATAAGCTTCATCAGTTTGCTGCTTTGACCATTTTGCTATGGCATCTGCAGTATCCACCTTTCCATTCACCAACTCCTGCTTCTTTCTTTTATGCTCGGAAATAAGATTAGCTATGAATTTCTTGTATTTGTTCCAATTTGGAGCTGTCTTTTTCTTCCGTGGATCAAGTTTAATCTTTTCAATTCTGTTAGCCTCATGCTTTAGTGCAACTATTGGCCAGTCTTTGAATTCTGTTTCTTCAGCAGGATAGAACTTTTCTTTCATTATGTATGCAAGATATTCTTTTCTCAATACATTTCGTTGATCTGCTTCAGGGTATAGGCTTGACATTTCTTTGTTCAGATCACTTGCATATTCTTCTATTTGTTTGACTTTGTTGAGCAGGAATTCCCTTCTTTCCAAAATGGCTTCATCACCTTGATCCTTGCATTCAACTTTGGCTCTTATCCTTGCTTGTCTTGCTTTTATTTCGAGATATTCATCCATGTTTTCTGGAATTATGAAACCTATGAGAGAAGGAAATTTCCTTTTTGAAGGATCATCTTCAGTGTAAAATTGTTTCATCTCATTTTTCACAGCTTCTAATTCCAATGGATATTTAGCAGCAACAGGATCATACTTTTCATCAGTAGCCTGTGTTGTTTCTCTTTTTCTTTTGTGAGGCTTTGGAGGTTGTGGTGTAGGAATGATGAGATTAGTGGTGGTTGTTTGACTAACAGTGGTTGAAACAACTGGTGTTTCAACCGCTGTTGTCATTACAACTGCTGATATGTCAGCAGATGTCTTCTGCTTTTGAGCAGGGGATGGAAGTGGTGAGGTAATTTTTGATGGTGGTGATGGTGGTCGTGAATCATCAGATATGAGAATCCTTCTCCTTTTTATTGTAGGAGAGGCTGATGATGTCATTGATGGATCAGTGGGTTGAATATGAGTGGCAGTGGTTTGTGGTTGTGATTGACTGACAGTGGTTGAAACAACTGGTGTTTCAATCACTGTTGTCATTACAGCAGATGTTGTAACATCTGCTGTCTTCTGCTTTATGGCAGGAGGTAGTGGTGGTGATATGGTTGTAGATGATAATGGTGGTGGAACAGTGGTTGTGACGGTGTGTGACAGAGTAGTGTGTGTTGAAGGTGTGTGTGTTGATAAAATGGCAGCTGTTTGGCTACTGACAGCAGTTTTTGTAACCACTGCTGTATCAGCTGTTTGGCTAACAGGTTTTGAGACCTGCTTTTCTTTTTCTTTTTCTTTTTCAGGCTCAATATACAGCCCATCTTCTATTCCTTTCTTTCTCAACTTGATTTTCTCCCCCTTTTTGGCATTATCTGCAAGGGGTGTATCCATGAAGAGGATGGAAGATGGAACTTTTCCACCATGGGCAGTCTTTTGTATGCTAGCCTTTATGGCCTTGATATCTGCTTGAGTGTCTTTAAACCTTGATTCCACCATGTTGGTCAGCATTTGTACTTGAATAGCATGCTTTTGATCAGCCATATGTTGCTGTTTTTCAAGCATGGGTTGAAAGATATTCCAAAGCTCATTTGCAGCAAATGCATGTTGTGCAGGTGCTTGAGCAGGAACAGCAGTAGCTTGTGCTTTTTGAGCTTTTAAAATCTCTTGCACCATATCTTTAATTTCAGCAACTGAATCTTCAAGTTTTTCAACCCTGTTCGTCAATTCCTGATATTTTAAATCATCACCCAAATTAATGGGATCATCTGATTTCCCTCCTGAAGAGGTTGTACCAATGTGTGACTTAGGAACAGTGTTCCAGAAATCATCCATTGATGCCCCTTGTTCTTGGTACTGGGGACTTCTTTCTTCAGCACTCGATAAACCTTTGATGGTACCGGTGGTTAGAATCAACTCACTGGTGGTTACCGATGTTGCCATGGAAGAAATTGCCTTCAAGGGAGTCTTAGTAATGAAACAACTGTCCAACTGAAGATCTGTTGATCCATCAGTTGTAGTTGCTGCTCCACTTGAACTACTGACAAGAGTTACTTGTAACTCCTGCAGTGTAACCTCCTCAACTGTTGCTAGGATAGCAGAGGTATAAGCATCAGACCCAGTCACTTGTGGGAGTATACTCTCAGTGATAGGTGATAGAGAGGAACTGGTTTGTGTCTGTGCAATATCAACTGCATGCAACAGGGGTATTATTGATTGTGGCATTATTATTGGTGAGGGTATAGGTGTTGAAAGAGACATGTCCTTGGGATCAGGACTGTGGAAGATAGATCCGAGTGGGTCCAGAGCTTCATAATTTGGTGTCCCTGTGATTACAACCTGATCCTTTTGTGAGGATACAGGAGGAGTTTTAGGCATAGGTTGAGATCTTTCTTCCAACTGCTGTGAGGAAGTAGCAGCAGTGGTTTGTGGTGACTTTTGTGTTGTCACTGGCAGTTGCTCTGGGATCTCATCTTCCGGAGTTGCCTTTTTCTTGGGTTTAGTGGGCTTTTTGGAAGATTTTCTTTTGGTCTTTTTGGTGATGTCAGGTGTGGGTTTCAAAGCAGTGGTAGTGCTGCCCTGATCACCTGGAGCAGTGGGCTCAGCAGAAGTTGCCTGAGGATCAGTGGTAGTTTCTAAAGTCTGCTCAGGCACCTTTGCTTTTAATTTTATTGGTGCCATCATTCTTGAAAATGTTTCAATTGTTAAACCTTTTATTTTAAAATGGACACCTTGTTTGGGCAAATTTTCATCCTCTTTTTCAAATTTTTGTTTAAAGTAATAGCTCAGAAATCTTGGAAAAAGAAGAAATGATTTGCTGACAACATTCTTTATCATGTCGTTGAAGATCTCCTGGGAGTAGTTGTAATCTTTATTGTTTAAAATAGCATAGCCCAGGCATTGAATCTTCAATGGTATTTCGTTAAACGCTGTTGTTTTATTTGAGACACAACTCAAAAGTGTGTGGAATAAAAATCTGGGTGCAGATGGAAAATAACCTTTTTGTAAGGTATCTACCTTTGATTGTTCTGCATACCCCCTTTTCAGAAAATCAGCTTTTAACTCGTTTTTATCAAAAGAAGTTTTACCTTTCAGATCATCGAGTTTGAAGACCTCTGAGATTGATTGTGGGGTGATTTGAAATGCTTTACCCTGTATCGAGGAGTTAATGGCTACTACTTTTCCGTCTTGTTTTTCAAGCTTAGCATTTTTCCAAAACTCTCTCTGGGTTTGCAAGTAAATGGGAGCATCTACTATCAACAAAATTTTGTACTTTGATGCAGATAGTGTATCAATGATGGAGTCGAAGGTGTGGTTATCGGAGGGTTTTGTGAGGAGACCCAAGTGGTTGTGCGGTGATTTATATGGGATTTAAATGGTTTCTTCGGCCGTTTGAGCGACCTCTTTTGAAGATGATTGTGATTTTGGTGAAGATTTTGATTTTGATTTTGACTTCGTCATTTTGATGAAGAAGAATCGAAGAGTGATTTTGGGAAGAAAGATTGAAAACTGCTTTGTGAAGAGAACTTTGGAATTCAATTCGACAGTGTAAAACCCTGTTTGGGGTTTTGATCAGGGTTTTATTTAGAAAAAAATGATCGCTGATTGTGGCAGCGGTTATTTTGATCTGAAGGCTAAAAACTGACCACGTGTCAAACACTGATGAAATGGATGAAGGGTGGAGAACAGTTGTTTTAAGAGCCACTGATGAATCAAGCATCAGTAGTTACAACGGTAATAATGAGGACAGTGGAAGATTATTACTATTAGTAGATAGTATATCAGTGGATAAGACACTGATTTTGAGCATCAGTGCTTGCCGAGCAAAATGAAGAGTCAGTGGTAGACTTTCAGCAGTGGATAGTATTTAGTGATCAGATGTTTGAATAATACAATGATTAGGGTAAGTGGAACAGATTTGAAGAACAAACATTTCAGCAACTGTTTTTTGAGAATATTTCATTCAAGGTTTTTGCCACATGTCAATTTTGAAGGACAGTGGTTTTAGTACCCCAGATGATGAGAACTTTTTGCTAAGACAACTCATTTTCGTTTAATATCCAATTAAAACATGAGTGCCCCAGTAATTTAAGTACAGTTTGACAACCAACCTTTGACTATGTTTAAAAACAAACCTGAGTATGACATGATCTTGAACAATGTACCATTTCCTTTTGATCAATTCATGAGGAAAATAATGCCAACAAAAATAAGGTATTATGTCCCGACAGGTAATTGAAACTAATGCCAACAAAAACAAGCAAAAGTTCAAAATATATTGTTCAAAGAAAAAAAAATGAACAAGATATCCTGATTATTCGAGAAAATCCTTTATAAAAAATAATTAAAGGATTTTCTGGGAACAGCATCAAAAAGGATCTGGTATATATATTCAAAAGAAAACGTAATCATAACATTCTCAACTTTATGAAAAATGGTCAGTGGTTTGACAGCAGTTGGTAGAACATCCTGAATACATTTTGACCACTGTTTGGTTCCATTTTCTTTGTCAGTTGATTGCAAACATGAGGACACGTGAATGAATTTTTGAACATTTGCCTAGTCCTCTTTGGAGTTCATTCACCAGAATCAAAACCTTTTCCTGAGCAGATGAATGCACACAGTTGCTTAATGATCATTATTATCCTAAATTATGACTCATAAGTGTTTTATGTTTATACTCTTTTCTTTTGACATCAAAAGTTTTGAGATAAACACACTTCTGAGTTTCTGTGAATTTTTTTTCTTCCCTTTTTACCCTTCCCAATCATAAGTATTGAAATACTTACTGAGGGGTATTTATTTGAAGGAATACTATTTCCAGAATCATTTTGCAGTAATGTTTTGAGAGATTTGGTCATTTCTGCACATGCTTATGCCAACCTTCTCATTACCTATGATCTGGACATTTTTGACTCCTGATTTTCTTAATGTATTTTAACATAGTTGATTTTGTCCTTTTGAGGATCTCAACCTGTTTTCAACACATAAGATCTGAATGACTAAAGTTTTACTTTCCCTCTTTTTATGTTACCAAAACACCAATGTTTTTATGAACATAGGTTTTGTTCATCTGAGGTTCATACTCTAGCATTCAAAAGGGTGACATCACAATTTTCATAACAGCAATTGAAATCAATTTTGAAAGTAAGAAATAATTTCACAGTTTAACAGATATTGTTTTGAGATCTAGAAACCATGAGTGTTTTGTGCATAAATTCACTTGTTGTGTGAAATTTGTGTGTCATATGACATCTTGGTTGATTTACAGAGTTTTTGAGTAACCACTTTGAACATGATTTTCTCGATACTCTGTTTTTCAACAAAATACAACCAACCTTAGTATCAATGAATTTTGAGCCGAACTGTTATGTCAAATTGATTGTTAGATCGAATTTGACTGTCCAGGCTCTGATACCAATTGTTAAGATCTGAGGCTCTACTGATTGTGCTTGTTTGTCAGATTTGAGCAAATCAAATAGATATGAGTAGTTTTAAGTGCAGCGGAAATGGATAACAAACTTTGTAAACACAATCAAAGGAGAAAATAGTTTTGAGAAAGCATATGCAATTCATTTAGTCAAAAGATTTACAATAAGAATCAAATGATTACAGATATGCTTACATACTAAGCTCCCCCTCAGCCAGATACTTCAGGGTTGGTTGCACAAGATGAAAGGATTGAATTGAGGAGAAGAACTCACTCAAAATGATCAAATATAACAGTACAGAGTACTGTCATATTTATAGGCAAACCAAACTAATGATGTACCTCAGCTGACGTCACCATGATAGTGACATCTAACAGCCTAACAACCTATAAACACTGGTCTATACAAACTACTGATGTCTAACAACTGATTGATAATAAAATTCAAAACAAGTCTAACACAGTTCACGTTCCACTGTTGTAGCCTAAGCACTGATTACTTAAACATCAGTGCTTTCTTCAAAAGGTGATCAGTCTTTGAATGAGCAGTGCTTGGGTCTTCAGCAGTACTTAAGAGACAGCAGTAGATAGAGCTCAGTGTTTGCCTTTTAGCAGTCTTTGGTTGCTTCATCAGTGTTTGGTTCATCAGTTGTTCTTCTGAGCAGTACTTAGAGGGTATCAGCAGATAGGTAACCACTGTCAAGGGGAGAGCTTAGTGTAAATGTCAGCTTATTGTGAATCCACTGTTGTGATCAGGTTTTGGCTTTACATTATCTGTTCCTCTGGTAGGGTTCAATCCCAACATTTATGTTAGATTTAGCTGCCTTTTTGCTTCTTTTGTTCATTTGAGCTCATTTAATCCTGAAAATACAAAAGGAAGACAAAAACACACTTTTTCCAACATTAGTACTAAAAAGGGTTAGTTTTATGTCACATTTGATGTAATTTATATGTTGCATTTTGCACACATCAAATACTCCCACACTTGAATCTTTGCTTGTCCTCAAGCAAAACTCTTTATAATGTGGCTTTTACACTCCCAAATGGAACGGGTAGAAGAGAAGGTTTTTGGGCTTGTCATAGAGTGTCAGGATTTCCAAGATTCTTTATTAAGTTTTATTTTTATTTATTTACAATCCTATTCGTCATGATTTATTTAAAACATTACATAAGATAAATTATTTATAAGGGCATAACATGCCTTTTTAAAATTTCATTTATATACAAGTTTACATACCTCACGGGGGATCACTCAACACTCGGCCGAAGATGTATTTTAGTGAATCACTCGAGAGCGGCATGGAACTTACTCCTACCATAAACTTTCCAAGCAATCAATCCTCCTCCTTTTTAACTATACACCTTTGTAAATATCAAGAGGACTTTTGGGGTGAAGGGTTTGGCTTGGGTTAAAGGTAGGTGGTTGGATTAGTGGTTAGTAATAGGGCGAAAGGCGTAAAAAGTGTCGGTTTTCGTGAGACTTTTTATTTTTGTAAATTTTTTATTTTGATGAAGCACTTTTTTCAAACAAAGTTCTTTTTGATAAACTTGTTTGTTTATTTCTTTTGGCTTCATCATCATCATTTTTTTTTTGATAAAGAAGTCATAAGAAAAACCGAGCTTTGTTACCAAAATAAAGGGTTTAAAATGAAAAAGGGTTTTGGTGGGTAAAAGGGTGTTTGTTTTGGGTTAAGAAATGAAAAGGTTTAGTCTCAAAGGGGTTAACTAGGGGGGTTTTGGGTAGGTGGTAAAAAAAAAAAGAAAAATAATGGTGTAGAAATAAAAAGGGTTAGTCCTAATGCCTCCATCATTTACTTACTCGGGTTTAAGTTGGTAAGGACCGGGAATTCATATTCGTGGCAAGTTCTAGAGTCGTAAGAACCAAGCGGCTATTCACACAAGAAACGAAAAATGAGCATCTAGTTTAAAGATATGTATTTGTATGCTCAATAAAGGCTCAAAACTCACTTTTTGTGGGAATGGGTTTTTATGTGATCAAGTATATATAATCAAATTTTAACGAAACTTATCATGCCATTTCATAATTTTTTTATGTTGGTTCTTTTTATCACGACGCTATCGGTTGTAAATTTGTAAAAATATAACATTTTTAGAACTTGAGATTCCCAAATTAAACCTATACAAGTAAAAAAAATGAAAATTTTTTTTTGAAAAATTTTGGGGTGATTAGCGGTTCCAATAGAGTTTTGTGTAAGGCTTGTAATTCGGACTTGCAACATTCAAGGTTTTAGCATCCCCCCCCCCCCCCCCCCACACTTAAATTACACATTGTCCTCAATGTGTCCCAAAAATAACTTTTTAGGTTGATTGAATGTGTAAAAGGGTGTGAAAAAGCAAAAATTTATGTTACTGGGCACGGCCCCATGTTCAGAGTGCCAGTAATAGAAATTAGTAAAAAGAAACAGAAGCCTGGGCACAGGGCGTGTTCAGTGAGCACGCCCCGTGTCCAGTTACCTGAACTGGGCATTTTCTGCAGATGGTTGGGCACGGGCCGTGTTGGGTGAGCACGGCCACGTGCTGAACTTGCTGTAATGAAGAAAAATTTGTCGGGTGGCCCTGTTTTTATGCATGGGGTGCTGGTTCAAGTTTCCCTTGGTATCCTTCACCATCCCGAGTGTGTTTTATTCCTGAAAATTAAAACTAAACTAGAAAACATGAAAATTAATCTAAACTAAGGATAGTTCCGCGGAATGCCTCCATGGTGCGCCACGTTTATAAGGGTCCTTGGCTAGACCCAAAGCCTGGTCATATGTTACCCAAGTCGGATGTTTTGCATCCCATGCTGCACCATCGGAGAGCATCATCCAAACTTGAGTCTATTACCTTCATGTAGCTGACTGGGTCGTCGTCCTCTACTTTCTTTCCAACTCCAAACTTCATCTCCTTGTCCCCAATCCTCAATGTTAGTGTTCCATCATTCATGTCTACCACTGCTGGGGCCGTAGCTAGGAATGGCCTCCCTAGAATGAGTGGGACTTCGGTATCTTCCTCCATATCTAGTATGACAAAGTCGCCCGGGAAGACAAATTCGCCGACTTTGACCAATAGATTTTCAGCGACACCTTGTGGATATTTGACGGACCTATCGGCGAGTTGTATGCTCATTTTTGTAGGGCTTGTTTTCCCTAGGCCGAGTCGGTTGAACATTGATGCGGGCATGAGGTTGATGCTAGCTCCGAGATCGGCTAGTGCATTGCGAATGGGGGATTCCCCAATCGAACAAGGAATTGTGAAGCTTCCCGGGTCAATCTTCTTTTGCGGGAGTTTGTTGAGTAGCAGAGCGGAGCATTCTTCGCCTAAATTAACTAATTGCAATGATTCAATTTTCCTTTTATGAGTGAGGAAGTCCCTCATAAATTTTGAATATTTAGGCATTTGAGTTAGGACTTCGATAAATGGAATATTAACATGCAATTGTTTTAGTAAATTTTCGAACTTTGCGAATTGCTCATTGGTCTTTTGACGAATTAACCGACCAGGGTATGGAACCGTAGGAGTCCTAGTGGGCTCTTGACTTGGTGAAGAAGCCTTCTCTTGTTGGGGCGTGGGTGGAGTTGTGGTTTGGCTAGATTGGCTTCTTTCAGTTGGTGGTAATGGAGCCTCCTTGGGACCCACGGTACGGTTTCTCAATGTGATGAGATGTACTTGCGCCTTTGGGTTGGTTTCGGTATTACTTGGTAACGCGCCTTGTGGTTTCTCGGAGAAATTCTGAGCTATTTGATTTAATTGCTTTTCAATGTTTTGAATACTAGCTTGCTGATTTCTAAAATTCGATTCCAATTGTTGAAATCGATCCGAGTGTTTCTTTTCGGTGTCGGAGATGAGGCGAGATATAGTATCTTCAAGCCTTTCTCGTCCACCTTGTTGTTGAGAGAAATTTTGAGACTCGTTTCTTGGTTGTTGAAAGTTTGTTCGTTGGTTTAGATTTTGTTGGTTACTACCATTGCCGGGTTCTCTCCAACCAAGGTTAGGGTGGTTACGCCATCCTTGGTTGTAGGTACCCATTGGGGGACCCGACGGCCTAGGTCTATTATCAATGTAGTTTACCGATTTTGTTTGATTATCTACTTCTTTCATACAACTCTGATTTTCACAAGCCATAACCGAGGCCGTTTTTTGCCATCTCTAGCTTTTTGATTTTTTAAGAAAGGGCCTCGATTTGAGCTTGTAAAGAAGTGCTTTCGTCAACCTTATGGGCGCCCGGGGCAATAGATTTATTGCCTCGGGGAGTGTGCCACTGAAAATTGGTTTGAGCAATTTCCTCAATTTAATTATATATTTCATTTGGGCGATGATTACCTAAAAGTCCCCCGGAGCTAGAGTCAAGTGTTTGTCTTGTGTGTGGCAACAACCCATTATAGAAAGTGAATACTTGTTGCCATACCGCAAGACCGTGATGAGGACACTTTCTTAGTAGCTCCTTGAACCTTTCCCAAGTTTCATATAAGGATTCCCCATCCTCTTGTGAATATGTATTAATTTCAGTCATTAATTTAGCCGTTTTAGCAGGAGGGAAATACTTATATAGAAACTTTTAGGCTAGTTCATCCCAGGTGTTTACCGAGCCAACTGGGAGGGTATTAAGCCAAGCCTTAGCTCGGTCATTTAGCGAAAATGGAAACATTCGAAGGCGGATGGCGTCGTTTGATGCTCAGTTGATCCGAAAGGTATCACATATTTCTCAGAAATTAGTAATATGTAGATGGGGATCCTCGTCCACAAGCCCATGGAAGGTTGCGGAGTTTTGAAGCATTTGTATCAAATGCGGCCGAAGTTCAAAGTTGTTGGCTTCGACATTCGGTACATTGATAGCGGCGCCGAGATTACCTGCGGTGGGTCGTAGGTAATCCATGAGGGTACGTTGGTCCGCCATTGGAAGTGGGTCCCCCGAAACTTTCTCTTGATTTTTAGCTTTAAGTCTTCTTCTTAGAAAGCGTTCGGGTTCGTCTAAGGGTTCTTTTATGTCTCTATTAGAACTGGAGCTCATACACTATGTGGAAAGTTCAGATGTGGCGCCTGGGTTCCAAGTCCTACAATAAAAAAAAGAACGTTGGTCAGAAGTTTCACCACGGCCCCGTGTTCAGCTGAACAAGGCCCGTGGTCGGAGATACAGTGATTGTTTTCTGGATCCCTGTCACTGGGGAGTTCAACACGGCCCCGGGTTGCACCGACACGGCCCCGTGCTCAACTCTCTGTAACTCGAAAAATAAAAGCTGCCAGTAACAATGTTGGACACGGCCCGTGTCCAACTAGGCACGGCCCGTGCTGAGCTCTGCAGAAACTGAAAATCTAAGAAAATCCTAAAAAAACAGAAAAATTATAAAAAACGATTAGGCTGTTGATTCCTAACTTTCTTAAAATCCTTGTGTCCCCGGCAACAGCTCCAAAAACTTGATGCGCGTGTGGTGTTATAGGTTTTTATGTATATTTTTAGCCCTTTTTACACGTTAGTCAAGTTTTAAATTTACAAAACACGATATTTTACAAACACTAAATACACATATGGGCAAGTGCACCCATAGTGAGCGTAGTATAGTGTTGGCAAGATACCGAGGTCGTCCAAGGACACAAGAGCTTTTAATACAGGTTTATCCTCAACGTCTAATCAAGTCAAAAGTTAGAAAAATGTTTTAAACTAGAAAATAAAATCTAAAAATGCTGAAAAATAAAAATAAAACAGATAGACAAGATGAATCACTTGGATCCGACTCGTGTTTAGTGTAACCTTTGATTATTTCCGCACTTTTGCACTTTTTATGAGATTATCTTAGTTATTGTAGTAGGCCCCTCTTTTGAAGGTGATATTACCCTCAACCCAGTAGTTTGAGTCAGCAAGGATACAATCCAAAAGGTGAAAGATAGTTAATTAAGTTATTAATGCGTAATGTGGTAGGCCCCTCTTTTGAAGGTGACGTTACCCTCGGCTAAGTAGTCTGAGTCAGCAGGGATACAGTCCTAAGTAGTCGGGTTAAAGTTTTAATAGTAGCTTACATATGAGGGGATCAAAGAGTTTGGACCCCCGCCATCCAATACCAGCGGGTATTGAAGGAGGTCCTACTAAATTTGACCTAGGTCCTTGCAGGATCTATACACTGAACAAGGCTAGACTCTTACCAAACCATTCCCTTAACCCCCGACCAGGTAGCCAACATATCTCCATATAGACCGTGGAGATATGAATGGTGAAAATCTTTTATTTTATATAAACAGTAAAATAATGCCAAGACACCACGGACAAATGATAAGGAAGAATCACCTTCAACATAAGAAACTAGTTATTAAAGTCATTAATACATAACCAAATAAAAAGTGCGAAAGGATTAAAAATAAAAAGTATTACACTAGACACTTGTCTTCACCAAGTGATGTAAGAGACTTAGGAAAACATGGCCTTTGATTGTCAAGAACTCTTACGATCAATCTTGGATCCCGAGACGACTCACACACTCTATGATGGATGATGGATGATGGATGATGGTGGTGGATGATGGTGTTGTGATGGTGGTGGAGTGTGGGTGAAGTGCGAGAGAGGTGGTGTGCCAAGGGATGGTTGCAAATGAGCCACGCACCCCTATTTATAGCCTGCACGGAAGCTCGGGCACGGCCCCGTGTCCATCCTCCTTCTCTTTCTTCTTTAATTGCAGTTTGTCTGCATTAGTTGACCACGCCCACGTGTCCGCTGGGCACGACCCCGTGTGCAGAAGCGTATCTGTACTATCAAGATTTCCTCAGATTCTGCGAATCTTAGAGTTGACCACGGCCCCGTGTCCGCTGGGCACGCCCCCGTGGTGGGTGACAGAAGCTTCTACAACTTTGTCTTTTATGTAGACACTTGGGCAAGCCCCCGTGCTCACTGAGCACGGGGCGTGTTCAGCCTTGTGTTCTCTTGTTTTTGCTTGGGAAGATGCTGTCGGGGGGTCGGGCATGCCACGTTTGTTCCTTTACTTGTATTTATGTTAGATTTAGCTGCCTTTTTGCATCTTTTGTTCATTTTAGCTCATTTAATCCTAAAAATACAAAAGGAAGACAAAAACACACTTTTTCCAACATTAGTACTAAAAAGGGTTAGTTTTATGCCACATTTGATGTAATTTATATGTTGCATTTTGCACACATCACCTAACTACAGTCCTGATGTAATTTCCGCTGCCAAAATTGACAAACACCAGATACCACCAAAACTGGCCGCGGCCGCCCGTTCCCGGGTTTTGTATAGGGGACGGGGGTTGCGACAGAAGGTGGTATCAGAGCTAAGCTACTGATTCAGCCACAGAAGTGTTCTGCTGACACCAAAATTTAATCTGTTAGGAAATAAATTACGCAACTACGTGCATAATTGTATTTTATTGTTATGTGTTATTTGACTATTTGTTAGTTTACAGTATGAGCGACCAAGGACCATCTGACGCGTACCGTCAATTTTCTGGTTCGCCTAGAAGCGAAGATGCCTCTTCTCAGCCTGCCCTCTCGGGGTACTCTGCTGATACTGAAGAAGGAATATTTGTGTTTAAGGCTCAATCTGAAAAGCCATTCCCTTATAAAAAGAGAGGATGGTTCAGTACGGGAGCACATGAGTGTAGGAAGCGTATAAAAAAGTTAAAGGAACAGAGAGTACTAGCAGCAGCCAAAAGATAAACCGATGCCCATGCCAAGGACATGATTAATAGGGTTTTAGCTAATTTCCATATCTTAGCAACCACTGCAGCCGACCCTAACCTGGAACAAATGATAGCACCCCAACCACAACCACCATTTCCCGACCAACCAATGGAAATAGAGAACCCTGAAAATCAAGTAGAAATGCATGATTTCAACCCGGAGGAGATACCTAGGGTACCCGCACCTAATCCCTTAGACCCAAATTACGACCCATGGTGGGATGACAATAGGGACTATGTGCAACGTTACCACATGAAAGAAGACGTGCCTATGCCAAACCTAGGAGCATACCCAGGTTTGGACCCTCTAGATCCCTATTACGATAACGATGTATACATTAGGGAGATTTTAGAGAATCCTTACCCATTTCAGGCACCTACACCTCCATACCAGGAACCCGCACCCCAGATTCCGAACCCAGTCCTAGAACCTGCATCCCCAATGAGTGCAGAAAACGTACAAGAACTCAAGACACTTGGTGAGGAAATTTTAGAGAATAGTGAAAGGATGAGACAGGTGGGAGAGCGACTCGTCTGGAAGTACGAGGAGCGCAATATGGATTTCTGGATGAATCCATATCCTTGAATGTGATGGTGAAGATGGTAGTAACAATATAATAATAATATAATAATAAATATGTGTGTATGAAAAAAAAACTATGGATGCCTACTACTAGTAACTTTAAATTTCAGTCGGTATTGTAATTTTAATTTCCAGTATCGTTTTGTAGTAGATGCATATTATATAAAAATAGAGTAAAGTCGCAATGATCGATGTTTTTTACCAAAATGCGTGTCATGTGATTGGCTATATTAAATATTTTTTTTTTATATTAATACGTGGAAAATGTTTAAAATTCAGATGGACAACGAAGTGAACCAGGAAAACCTGAACAATGAAAACATGAATGACAACAACCCGAATAATGATAATCTGAATAATGAGAATCCGAACAACAATAACAATGGAAACCAAGTGGATAATAGTGCCATCCAATACATAGTGGCACAAGGAATAATAGATGCAATGCCATTTATTATTCAAACTGTTAAGGAAGCTGATAATAAAAGTAAGCATAGCAGTAAGCGACCAACTGAACTTGAGCACATCATAAAAAATGGACCCGTACTTCAAGTGCCCATTACCAAAAGAAGAAGAGGCAGTCTTAAAAATGGACACGTACTTCAACTTACAAAGAATTCTGGTCCTGCAAACCAATAGAATTCTCGGGTAATGAAGGACCCATTGCAACCCTACGTTGGATAGAAAAGACTGAGGCAGTCTTAAAAATAAGCAAGTGCGCGGAAGAGGACAAGATAATGTTTGCCTCCAACCTATTTAAGAACTCAGCATTAGAATGGTGGAACACTATCCTCCAGTCTAGGGGAAGTGATAGGATTTACAACATGGAATGGGAGGAATTAAAAAATATGGTAGAAATGAAATTCTGCCCTCCCAATGAAAAGGAACAGATAGCAAATAAATTCCTAAACCTTAGGATGACTGGAGTAGATAGTATGGGTTATACTACTACATTATTTGAATATGCTAGAATAGTACCAACCCTTGAATCACCTGAACCAGTATTAATCTCCCGTTATATCTGGGGATTAATCGGGGAGATTAGACATGTAGTCAAGGCAGCTAGACCTCTAACCATAGAAGAAGCCGTAGAACTAGCAAACACCTTGACTGATGAGTTAGTGCGTACACGAGAAGAAGACCAGAGAAGGAACCTAGCCAAAAGGCTTACCCGGGAATTCCGCTATGGAAATTCCAATCGTAGGAATGTAGGTTCTACCTCTACGCCCTACTGTAAGGCTTGAAAGAAGAAGCATTCGAGAAAATGCCCCTTTTACTACAATTTCTGCAAGGCACGAGGGCATAAGGAAGAAGACTGCAGAAGGAGATCTAGTAATGGACTGTGCTTCAACTATGGAGAAAAAGGTCACATCAAGCCAAATTGTCCGAAACTAGATCCAACCGTAAATAACAAGAATACTAAAAATGATAGAGCATTTGTTCTGATGGCAGATGAAGCCAAGATGATTCCGGACGTGATAGCCGGTACGTTTTTAGTTAATGACATTTTTACTAAAGTATTATTTGACTCTGGTGCAAACCAAAGTTTTATTAATACTTCATTCTGTAAACTTCTAAATCAACCATTAACTAAACTCTCACAAGATACTCTAGTAGAAACAGCCAATGGGGAAACCGTTAGGATTTCTTAAATCTTGCAGGGAGCAAGAATAGAATTTTTAAATCAAAAGTTTATCGCAAACCTTTACCCAATGAATCTGGCAGGATTTAATGTAGTATTAGGAATGGATTGGTTAATAGCCAATAACGCCAGTATTTTATGTGATCAAAAGTCAATTCAAGTAAGTTCACCAAAAGGTGAAAAGATCACAATTAAAGGAGATAAGCCATCTAGATCCACTAAATTCATCTCTGTGATGAAAACAACAAGTTGTATAAGAAAAGGATCTATAGTGTATTTGATTTCTATAATCACTAACACTAAAGGAAAAGAATTAAAAGATATTCCAGTAGTATCTCAGTTTTCAGACGTGTTCCAAGAAGAGCTACCAGGACTACCGCCGGACAGAGAAGTTGAATTCAGAATCCATCTGCTACCAGGAACGGCACCAATTGCCAAAGCACCTTACCGTTTGGCACCCGTAGAAATGCAAGAACTGAAGAAACAGTTAGACAAATTGTTGGAGAAAGGATTCATACAGCCAAGTTCATCGCCATGGGGAGCACCAATTTTATTCGTTAAAAAGAAGGACGGATCAATGTGTATATGCATTGACTACCGTGAATTGAACAAGGTCACGATTACGAATCGGTACCCATTACCGAGAATCGATGATCTGTTCGATCAATTGCAAGGAGCTCGATTTTTCTCTAAAATCGATTTCAGGTCAGGATATCATCAGTTAAAGGTACAGGAAGATGACATTCCTAAAACCACATTTAGAACAAGGTATGGCCATTATGAATTTACTGTCATGCCATTTGGTTTAACCAATGCCCCAGCCGCATTTATGGACATGATGAACCGAATATATAAGCCATATTTGGATAAATTCATAATTGTTTTTATTGATGATATTCTCATCTATTCTAAAAGTAAGGAGGATCATGCAAAGCATTTGCACGCACTTTTAAGTTTATTAAGGAAAGAAAAACTTTATGCGAAGTTTTCAAAGTGCGAGTTTTGGTTAGAATAGGTACAGTTTCTTGGACATTTAGTCGATCATGAAGGAATTCGTGTGGATCCCACAAAGATCGAAGCGATTACCAAATGGAAAACCCCTGAGTCACAAACTGAGGTTAGAAGTTTCTTAGGATTGGCCGGTTATTATAGAAGATTTATTCAAGATTTTTCTAGAATAGCCATTCCCTTAACTAAGTTAACCTGCAAATCCATTAAGTTTGAATGGGGACCAAAACAGGAAGAAGCATTTAGAATTCTAAAACAAAGACTAACCCATGCACCCATACTAGCATTACCAGAAGGAACTGAAGACTTTGTAGTCTATTGTGACGCTTCTAAGTTAGGTTATGGATGTGTGTTGATGCAACGCCAAAAGGTTATAGCATATGCGTCTAGACAACTTAAGAACCATGAAGAGAATTATTCAACCCATGATTTAGAATTAGGAGCCATAATTTTTGTTCTTAAGATTTGGAGACATTACCTTTACGGTAGTAAGTTTACCATTTTCACTGACCATAAGAGTTTAAGGTATGTCTTCGGGCAAAAAGATCTAAATATGAGACAAAGACGCTGGATGGAAATTCTTAGTGATTATGATTGTAATATCCAATATCATGCAGGAAAGGCAAATGTAGTGGCTGATGCTTTAAGTCGAAAGTATCATGAAAAGCCAAAAAGGGTACGTTCTCTTAAATTAAATCTACAAGTAGATTTAAATGAGAAAATTAGAAACGCGCAAGAATCAGTAATCAAGGATGATACTGAAAAATTAAAAGGAATGATCAAAGAATTAGAACAAGGAAAAGATGGAATTTGGAGATTCTATAAGAAAAGAATGTGGATACCTAAATTAGGAAACCTACGTCACCGTATATTAGAAGAAGCCCATAAATCTAAGTATACAATGCATCCAAGAAATGATAAAATGTACCAGGATTTAAGGAAGAATTTCTGGTGGATAGGAATGAAGAAGGATATAGCATTCTATGTTTCTAAATGTTTAACTTGTTCACAAGTTAAAGCTGAACATAAGAAACCCTCAGGATTGCTGCAACAACTAGAAATGCCAGTGTGGAAATTGGAATTGATAACAATGGATTTTGTTACCAAATTACCCAAAACAAGGAAAGGTAATGATACAATCTGGGTGATTGTAGATAGGCTAACTAAGTCAGCCCATTTTCTACCAATGAAGGAAACTTTCAGTATAGAACAGTTAGCTATATTGTATGTAAAAGAAATAGTTTCATTGTATGGAATCCCTTTATCGATTGTTTTTTACAGGGATAATCGTTTTACCTCTCATTTTTGGGCAAGTTTCCAAAAGGCAATGGGAACCAAGTTAAATCTAAGCACAGCTTATCATCCTCAAACGGACGGACAAAGCGAATGGACAATTCAGACAATGCAGGACATGCTTAGAGCTTGTGTAATTGATTTCGGAGGTAATTGGGACGATCACTTACCATTAATAGAATTTTCTTACAATAGTAGTTATCACACAAGTATCAATGCTGCACCATTCGAAGCACTTTATGGACGAAAGTGCCGAACCCCAGTCTGTTGGGCAGAAATTGGGGAAAAGCAACTATCTGGACCTGAGATAGTACAGGAGACGACTGACAAGATCATTCAAGTCAAGGAACGACTGAAAGCAATACGTAATCGACAAAAGAGCTATGCTGATAACAGACGCAAGCCGTTAGAGTTTCAGGTAGGAGACAAAGTATTGTTAAAAGTCTCTCCTTGGAAAGGACTGGTAAGATTCATCAAAAGAGGAAAGCTAAGTCCCAGGTATGTTGGACCTTTTGAGATTATTAGAAAAATAGGACCTGTAGCCTATCAGCTACAACTGCCAGAGGAAATGGCAGGGATATATGATGTGTTTCATGTATCTAATCTCAAGAAATGCTTAACTGGTGAATCACTTGTAGTACCTCTAAAGGATATAGAGGAAAATGAACAACTTAAGTTTGTAGAGAGGCCTCTACAGATTGAAGACAGGAAAGTCAAGAATCTCAAGCACAAAATATTAGTTCTGGTCAAGGTGAAATGGAACTCCAAAAGACGACCAGAATACACATGGGAACTTGAATCAGAAATGCAAAGGAAATATCCACACTTGTTCCAGTAGAACTCGAGGACGAGCTCTAAAACAAGGTGGGGAGGATATAACAACCCTAAAATAAACCGACACTCTCCTGAAATTTTTCTGACACCCTACTATATTTTAAAATACCCCAATATGTCTTAAAATACACCCCATACGTGAAAACCGAGCCCAAAATATGATATAGCATTAAAAATAAAATAAAAACAAAATTTTAATATCGCTCGTGGGCTGCGTAAGACCACATAAGGGTCTACGCGGGGTGCGACAGCCCGTCAACGCGGCGAAACCCTGAGCCGACACATGTCATCAACATGTTGAACCTATACTTGTGACCCGGATCAGCTACGCCGTAGACCCCTACTACGCGGGCCGCGTAGCCCTTTGCTACATCTTACGCGGGCCGCGTAAGACCCAAAATCACGCCCTATATAAGAACGCATCGGGCCTTCAGTCGAAACTCGCTCAATTCTTCGATCTTTCTCTAAATTTTCACATAGTAGGCATAATACTCGGGTATAATACCCCCCTAAATAACGAAGTTCTGCTCCATTGTAAGTATCATAACCCCTGGATACGTATTAGATACTCGGCCCGATTGATCTAGGGTTCCGTAACGGCTGTCGTGATTCTGCCCGACGTAGTCGTTGGAATGCCGTCTCGGGGAGGGTATTACTAATGTTAAAATGGGTTATTATACTAACACGTGTGCATTTGTGTAAATTATAGATTGTCACCTGGAAACCCTAAAGGATAATCTAAGACAGCAATGTGAGTAATCTCCTTTTTGTAAATTGTTTTTACAAAACCTCACACGATTAATTATATATTAAACAGTTATTGAGTATTTGTAAGGATACAATTATCGTCGGTATGTTGGGGTTTTGTATACAAAATTTGTTACTGCCTTGCGAGGGGTAACATTTCCACAAGTCGGGTTGACAGTACCATGGGTGGTAATTGATATGACTTGGAAATAAATGTAATTGCGAGACCGCCCTCAATACTGTACAATGGTTTTTATTAAAAACTTGATTAAACTGGGATTCACTCACCAGTATTTCCCACTGACAAAAAATGTTTTTAAACGCGTTTCAGGTAACAAAATGTGAAAGCCAAATAGAAGCCAGCTGGACAGCACTGAAGGCTTGGAAAAGTGGCAATAAAGTTACCTAAAAATAAATAGATGTTTTTATTAAATAAAATAGGGTGTATCCCTATGAAAATGTGTGTACTTGAAACTTGGGTTTTTCCCATGTATTTAATTTATTAAAAGCGTGGTATTTTACTCTGATAAAATATTTCCTAACTACGGTCCTGATGTAATTTCCGCTGCCAAAATTGACAAACACCAGATACCACCGAAACTGGCCGCGGCTGCCCGTTCCCGGGATTTGTATAGGGGACGGGGGTTGCGACATCAAAGGCATCCCTTGGCAAACCACCTCTCTCCCACTTCACCCACACTCCACCACCACTACAACCCACATCCACCACCATCATCCATCATAGAGTGTGTGTAGTAGTCTCGGGATCCAAGATTGATATTAAGAGTTCTTGACAATCAAAGGCCATGTTTGCCTAAGTCTCTTACATCACTTGGTGAAGACAAGCATTTAGTGTAATACTTTTAATTTTTAATCTTTTCGCACTTTTTATTTGGTTTGTATTAATGACTTTAATAACTAGTTTCTTATGTTGAAGGTGAAACTTCCTTATCATTTGTCCGTGGTGTCTTGGCATTATTTTACTGTCTATATAAAATAAAAAAAATTCACCATTCATATCTATACGGTTGTTAGGATCTGAGTTTGATAAGATTGTGTTTGTTTAATTTAGATGAAGATGAATGATAAACAATTGCAGCGGAATTATATGAATAAACTTTCAACACAATCAAAGAGAGAACAATTTTAAAGAAACATGTTTATCATAGAATCGGATGATTGTATTTGATTACAATAAACAAAACTATTGCATGCATGTACAAAGTCTCCCCCTCAGCCTGAGCTCACAATGGTTTGTTCGTACAGAATGACTTGGTGAAGAAAGAGCTAATAGAACAGTACAGGGTACTGTTCTATTTATAGTACAGAACAAACCACTGAAGCATTTTTGCTGACGTCACCATGAAAGTGACATCTAACCTCCTAACACCCTATAACCACTGCCTATTACAAACACTGCTTTCAAACTACTGATTACAATACAATACAATAAGAAAGGTAAACTACTGCTTCTCATTCCACTGTTATACTCCTAGCAGTGCTTTGTGTCTTCAGCAGTACTTGAACTATGACAGTAGATTGAGCATCAGTGCTTAGTCTTCAACAGTCTTTAAGTCTTCATCAGATGTTGAAGATCAGCAGTTGTTTGTGAAGGGCAGTACTTAGAAGTCATCAGATGTTATGCCACATTCAAGGAGGAAGACTGATGCAAACAACTGTTTATTCTGAATCCACTGATCTGATCCAGTTTTGGCTTTATCAACTGTTCCTTTGGTAGGGTTCAATCCCAACAATCTCCCCCTGGAACAGATGATGCCAAAACTCTTCATTATTTTGAATTTTTATTGCCTCATCAAAAATTCCCTGACTTGTCCTTTGAATTGTAATTCAAAGTCCATGGAATTTGTATCATCCTCATCCCTGCACAGTGGAAGCTCAAGGAGATCCTGCAGATCTTCAACACCCAGGCCAAGTGCTTGTTCCCTTGATATGTGCTTCACCTCACCACTAGATTTGAGTAAAGTCAATACGTGGGTCTTTTGATCAGACTTCCACTTTAGTATTTTTGAATCCAGTGGGTTTCTTGGGAGAGTCTTTATTTTAGAGGAGTTTGGAGATGGAGGCCTGTTCAGAACATTTTTCACTATATTTTGAAGTTTTTCTGAGTCATCACTTTCAAGAGCCATTTTCTTGATAGCCTCTTTAAAGTATTCAACTTCCTTTTCTTTTTCTTATGCATCAGTCAGCTTTTGCCTCTTCCTTTGGTTTAACACAATGACAGAGGTATCTGATGATGTGAACAGTGGTTCAGAAGTGTGGGCCTGCTGCTTTGACTTATCAGTGGTTTTGTAATCAGGCTTCTTTGGAAGGCTAGGATTTGTTTCTATCCTTTTTCTCAGCCTTTCATATGCTTCATCAGTGTACTGCATTGTCCATTTTGATATGGCTTTGGCAGTTCTAACCTTTGCATCAACCAACTCTTGCTTCTTTCTTTTATACTCCAAGGTAAGATCATCAATAGCCTTTTTGTATTTACTCTAGTTTGCTGCTGACCTCTTCATCCCTGGATCTCTTTTTATTCTTACAATTCTATTCAGTTCTGTTTTGAGAGCAACAAGAGGCCAGTCTTGGAATTGTTCAGCTGTAGCAGGGTAGAATTTTTCACTCATGATCAACTTGATGTGGTCTTCTTTCAGATCTACCTGCAAGTCAGCTTCTGGAGGCAGGTTGGACATTTCTTTGCTCAAGTCTCTTGCATAGTCTTCTAATTGTTTAACCTTGTTGAGCAAAAACTGCATATGACTTGAGGCTTCATTATCACTTTTCCCTTTGCATTCAAGTTTAGCTCTTAAATCTGCTTGCCTGACTTTGAGTTTTAGGTATTCATCCATGTTTGCTGGATCTCTAAAACCAATCAGAGAAGGGAATTTCCTTTTTGAAGGATCACTCTCTCTGTAGAACTGCCTCATTTCATTCTTTACTGCATGCAGTTCTAGTGGATAACTGGCAGCTACTGGTATAACATCAGCAGGGTCATATCCTTGAAGAGCTATTGGATCTTTGATTGGGTTGCCCAATTTTGGAGGAATGAAAGGTTGAGGTTTGGTGACATTGTAAGGAGCAGATGAAATGGGATCAGGTGCTGGTATGTCATCATCATGCACCTGAAATTTTCTTTTTCTTGTATAAACCTTTTTGGGAGAAGGTGTTTTTGTTTGATTTTTAGGAACTGAAAGAATTATGGCTTGTGTGGGAGTGTTTGAGGTAATAGGTGCTTGACTAATAGTGGTTGAAACAACTAGTGTCTCAACTACTGTTGTCATTACAACTGTTGATGTGTCAACTGTTGTCTTCTGCACTATGGCCATGGTGAGGAGTTTTATGGAGTGGCAGTGGATTGAGTAGTGGATGGTATGATGGTGAGGGCAGTGGTTGAAATAACATTTGTTGAAACCACTGAAGTACCAACAATTGTTGATACAACAGGTGTTTTAACATCTGCTGGTTTGGAGGTTTGATGAGAGGAACTTTTGGGGGTTTGAGGAGTATGTTTTGTGGCTTTGGAAGGTGTGGTTTTGGGTTGCCTTGCTTTTCTAGTAGGCTGTCTTCTTTTAGGCTTAGGATTTTCTTGCTCATCCTTGGGCTCAGAAGTACCCTGCTCTTCCCTTTCCATCAAAATTTTCTTCTCCTGTTCAAACCTTTTAGCCCCTTTTATTTCCATTGACTCTTTCATGCCTGCTTTTAATGCAGCAAATGCTTTTTGAGTCTCATCAACCTTTTTGGAACCATCTGGCCTAGGGATTTCTGCAACCAGTTTTGACAATGGATCTGGTTTTATGTATAGGCCATCTTCATATCCCTTCTTCTTCTTCTCCCCCTTTTTGGCATCATCAGGTGGATTATCAACAAAAATGATTGAAAGAGGAGCAGTACCAGTGATTTGTAGTAAATGGGCCTTAATTGCCTTGATGTCTACTTGTGTATCCTTGAACCTAGCTTCCATCAGATTTCTGATCTTTTGAATTTGAACTTCATGTTGTTGATCAGCATATTGTCTTTGCTGATGAAGCGTAGGTTGAACCAAGTTCCAAAGCTCAGCAGGAGATGGAGCAGATATTGCAGATGCAGCAGCAGTGGGTGTTGCCTTTTGAGCTTGTAACAACTGTTGCGGCATAGACTTGATTTCTGCAACAGATGTGTCAAGTTTATCACCCCCTCTCCGTCAATTCTTGGTATTTTAAACCATCACCCAAGTTAATGGGATCATCTGATTTCCCACTGGCAGTGGTTGTATCAGTAGTTGACTTAGGGAAAGTCTTCCAAAAGTCATCCACTGATGCCCCTTTTTCTTGGTACTGGGGACTTCTTTCTTCAGCAGAGGTTACCATTCTAAGCTCACCAGTGAATATTGGATACACACCAGTGGATAGTATGGTTCCCAAAGAAGAAATTGCCTTCAAGGGAGTTTGACTTATGAAACTACTGTCCAAATGTAAACCAGTGGGTTCAACACTTGTAGTAGCTGCTCCACTTGAACTACTGACAGGAATTACTTGTAATTCCTGCAGTGTAGCCTCCTCAAATATTGGTGGGTTAGCAGAGATAGAGACACCAGACTCGGTCACTTGTTGTGGCATATTCTCATTGATAGGTGATTGAGAAGAACAGATTTATGTCCGGGCTAAATCAACTGCATCTATTAGAGGTAGTATTGTTGGTGGAATTTGTGAAGTGAGGATAGGGGTAGAAAGAGAATTTACCCCGGGAGGAGGGCTGTGGATGATGGAATCAAGTGATTCCAGAGCATCATAATATGGTGTCCCAGTTGTTACAACCTGATCCCTTTAAGAAGAAGCAGGAGGAGTTTGAGGCTTAGGTTGAGATCTTTCTTCCATCTACTGTGAGGAAGTAGCAGTAGTGGTTATTGGTGACTTTTGTGTTGTCACAGGTATAATCTCTAGGATCTCATCTTCCAGAATTACCTTTTGAGTGGGTTTGGGGGGCTTATTGACATTTTTCTTTTTGGGTCTTTTGGTTATTTTAGGTGTGGGTTTCAGAGCAGTGGTTTTGCTGTTGTGGTCACCTTGAGCAGTGGGCTTAACAACAGTAACCTGAGGAGCAGTTGTTGCTGCTAAATTCTGCTCAGGTTCCTCTGTTTGTGTTTTGGAAGGTTTTGACAGCCTAGTAAAGGTTTCAAAAGATAGGTTGTTGAATTTGTATAGGATTTCCTTGGATAAGTACATGAGCACTATCGTTTGGAATCTTCTTTTGCAAATAAAAGCTCAAAAACCTTGGAAACAATAAAAATGGTTTTTTTATTTTCTTTGATAATATTAACATTTTTTACCATGTCATTAAAAATCTCTTGGGAGTAATTAAAAGTTTCGTTTTGCATGATAGCATACCCCAAGTATTGGATTTTTAGTGGAATTTCATTAAAAGCAGTGGTCTTGTTTGAAACACACATGAGGAGGGTATGGAAAAAGAACCTCATGGCAGGTGGAAAACTGCCTTTTTGCTAAGTATCTTTTTTCATTTCCTCTGCATACCCTCTCTCAATGAAATCAGTTTGATAATCGGTTTTTGGGAAAGAAGTTTTACCTGTAATGTCATTCAATTCGAACACCTTAGAAATGTCTTTAGGTGTGACAGCAACCTTAATTCCCTTTACCGTAGAAGTAATAGCCCATGGCTTTTTGTCCTCAACTTCCAGTTTTGCATTTTTCCAGAAATCACGAAGGGTATCAAGATATATGGATGGGTTGCAGGTCAATAAGGTTTTGTACCTTGAAGATGAAAGTGCGTCAATAAGGGAGTGAAATGTTGTGCTGTCACTTGGTTTTTCAAGTATGCACAGGTAGTTATGAGGGCTTTTGAAAGGAAGTGCCATGGTGAATCGAAAATGGTAAGAATGAATAAAGAAGATGAGTGATTTGTGAGAGAATTTGGAGATAACTGCTTTTAGAAAAGAATTTTGAATTCGATTCAAAAGTGAAAACCCTGTTTGGGGTTTTGATCAGGGTTTTATAGGTGGAAAAAGTGAATGCTGACGTGGCAGCGGTTACAAAAGATCTGACCGCTAAGTACTATCCACATGTCAATCTCTGATGAATAATGGATGACAGTTGTTTAGGAAACCACTGATGGAGCAATATCAGTGGTTTACAACGGTTAAAATGAAACAGTGGCTGACTTTTAACTATCAGTGGATAGCCTATCAGTGGATTAAAACACTGATGTTTGATCATCAGTGACTAACAAGGAAATGAGAGAACAGAGGTTGACTTTCAGCAGTGAAAATCATTTAGAAGAACAGATGTTTGAACCAAAACAGTGGTTATGGCAGACTTTTAAGGATTAATGAAAATTTTCATTTTTAGCTATTTTTAAGGATGAATTTTTGATTTTCTGAAAACATTTTAATGCTTTTATTCATAGAAAAACAGGATTTTGCCTGTTATTTCATGTTCAGCATGCCAATCCTAGAGATCAAGCTTTCAAAGGTGGATATGTCTAAAGATTTTGTTAGCACATCTGCCAGCTGATCTTTAGTTGGAACATGGTGCCGAGAAATCAAACCTTTTTCATAGCAATCCCTCACAAATTGATGTCTGATATCAATGTGCTTGGTGGTTAAATGTGAAACTGGATTTTTGATGATATTTTCTATTGCCTGACTGTCCAACATGAGAGGTGTCTTTAAGGCAGTGATACCAAAATCCAGCAGTTGATTTTGAAGCCATAACATTTGGGCTGTACAGCTTGCAGCAGCTATATACTCTGCCTCAGCAGTGGATGTTGAAACAGCTGCTTTCTTTTTGCTTTGCCAAGACACTAAGCAATTTCCTAGGAATTGGCACCCTCCTGAAGTGGACTTCCTTGTTGTATTACATCCAGCAAAGTCACTATCTGAGAAACCTGAAAGCTTGATATTTCCATCAGCTGGATACCAGATACCAAGTGTGGGAGCACCTTTGAGGTATTTGAATATCCTTTTTACAGCAATATGGTTTGACTTTCTAGGGGCTGATTGGGATCTTGCACAAACACATGTTGCAAACATGATGTCTGGCCTAGATGCAGTTATGTACAGTAAAGACCCAATCATGCTTCTATAAAGAGTTTGATCAACCAAATCCTCATTTTCATCAGACATAACTAACTTAGTGGTTGCTATGGGTGTACTACATGGTTTGCAATCATTCATATCAAATTTTGCTAAAAGTTCTTTGGCATATTTGCCTTGATGAATGAAAGTACCATTTTGCAGTTGCTTTACTTGGAGACCAAGAAAGCACTGTAGTTCTCCCATTGCACTCATCTCAAACTCAGTTGTCATGAGTTGTCTAAACTCTTCACACATTTTAGAACATCTGCTTCCAAAAATGATGTCATCCAATCTTGTGGCTGACATCAAAGGCCAAGAACAGTCTAATAGCTTCCAATCTTGCTACAGGGGCAAAAGTTTCATCATAGTCAATGCCCTCTTCCTGCCTGAAACCCTGAACCACGAGCCTTGCTTTATTCTTGACAACAATACCCCTTTCATCAGTTTTGTTTTTGAAGACCCACTTTGTGCCAATAGGACTCACACCCTCTGGCAGTGGTAGAAGCTCCCATACTTGTTGTCTTTTAAACTGTTGGAGCTCCTCTTGCATGGCTTCTACCCAGCTGTTGTCTTTCAGTGCCTCTTGGTACTTGACTGGCTGATGGAGAGATAGAAAACCAGCAAAAAGACAGATGTTTTGGGATTGACTTCTTGTGAGTACCCCTTCACTGATGTTGCCAATGATTTGGTCTAGTGGATGAGACTTCAAGAAGATTAGATCTCCTTTGTATGGAACAATGGCATTTAATGGTGAGGGTTGCAGATGTGAATCATCTGAGCTAACAACTGTTGGTGACTTTGATGATCCAACAGTGTCTTGAAATGGAGGTGGAGGAATAGGTGGAATTGGTGTGGAAACATGTTGAATTTTATCCACTGTTTGAGGACTTTTATCAACAGTGTTTGATGATGTGGAAGCAGGGGTTAAATGGCTACTTTGGTCAACAACTATTGAGGTAGCAGTGGTTGAGCTTTGACAGCTGTTTTGAACATCTGCTGCTCTGGCAATGGATTTGAAGGTTTGTACTGGAAGGATCACTTCATACCCATTGTTTGATGGAGGATTTTGAGATGGACCTGCACTGTTAGTCTTGACAGAAACATTTTCAAAAGTAAATTTATCAAGATCAAACAATTCTGCAGGGTTTGCAGGGATTTTTATTGAAGAAAGTTCATTGAACTTTACATTCAAGGTCACTTCCACTGTTTTGGTCCTTGTGTTAAACACTTTGTAGGCCTTAGCAGTGGTTGAGTATCCCAAATGATATCCACTGTCTACTTTGGCTGCAAATTTTGAAATTGAGTCTTTTAAGTTCAAAATAAAGCATGGGCAGCCAAATACTTTAAAGTATGAGATCAGTGGTTTGATTTTATACAGAATTTCATAGGCAGTCTATTGATGCTTGGGGTTGATTAAAACTATGTTCTGGACATAGCAAGCAGTGTTTACTGCCTCTGCCCAGAAAGTTAATGGCAAACCTAAATCAGGAAGCATGGTTCTGGCAGCCTCAATTAGTGTCCTGTTCTTTCTCTCAACAAGCCCGTTTTGTTCTGGTGTCCTTGGAATGCTGTACTGCTTTACAATTCCTTTTGACACACAAAACTCATCCAACTCCCTATTTCTGAACTCTGTGCCATTGTCACTCCTGAAGACTTTTACTGGCAAGTCAAACTGCTTTTCAACCTATTTGACAAAGTCTTGCAGAATGCCTGCAGTCTCATCTTTGGAATGTAAGAAATAAGTCCATGTAAACCTAGAAAAGTCATCTACAATTACCAAACAATATCTTTTCTTTTTAAGACTCATGACTTTTACTGGGCCAAACAGATCCATGTGCCGCATTTGCAAGCACTTGGTTGTTTTAGACTCTTCAATGGACTTAAATGAGCTTTTATGTTGTTTTCCTTTTAAGCAAGAAACACAATGCTCAGGACAGGTGAACAGTTTTTAAGGAAGACCTCTTACTAGACCCTGTTTTGACAAAGCAGTGATTGTCTTGAGATTTGTGTCACACCCCCAAAATCCACACGCGGAGTATCACAGCTTGGAGGCGTGACATGACCAGAATCAAGCCACCAATCGTATTGAACAATGTATGTAGTAAATATAATTCAACCAAACAATATGAAAAGTGTTCAAACCCAAAGCATAGTTAAGTGTTTTGCGGAAGCATAATTGTAAAAACCCAATGTAAGTGTTAAGTACGAATAAAGTAAGGTTCCTAGCATGGCACTCACTACCATATCCCACAACGACCGCGCCTCCCTGTGCAAGCTCCATGAGTACCTAACGACCTGCAAGGCATGTAGCAACGAATCAACAACAAAGTTGAGCGAGTTCACAGTTGGTTGTTTAATTATAGCATTCGTTTCGTAAATCGTATGTTTCGTTTGTAACCCATGTATCGTATTAATTCGTATCGCGGTCACCATGACATGTTTGCGAAGATTAGTGGGGGCTTCCCATGTGTTACTAGACCACACGTATCGACTGCTACGAAAATGTAAGAGGTACCCTAAGTCAATGTCTATCAGCATTGACCCTTTGCCCATAGTCCATTAGTACACGCCCGTCCGACTGGCACAGTGTGAGGTTTGTTAAACGTAATAGCGCTATTAACTAATGACCCGCTCGCCATAGGCCTAGGCGATTAAGTCGATAAATGAGGGACTTCAAGTGATAGATTTGATGGTCTTATGGTCGTACGTATCCTGCTGTATGGAGAATACGCAAGTTTGTAGTTACTGTTCAGTTCTTTAACCCATTCCCAACCCTTGGGAATCCCATGCCTTGGATAGAGTGTGAACTCACCTTGGTTTGCTCGGCAGATACACAGAAAGGTTACTTAAGCTATATGTGGTCAACCACGTCCTAACATGGTTACCATACAAATCAGGTCTAGGTTCAAGTAATACACATATGTTTACACACAAGCTAACAGGTTGCAAACACGTATTGATCATGGCAAACACATTAACAGCAAGTACATAACATGCTTATACTTGTACGATTCAAAAGATTGGGCTCGCACAAGTCTAACAGCCTTGTACGATTCACCCATAGAAGCCCAAAGATACCCGGCCCAATAAAACATAAGTTGATCTTGTGCGGTCCGGATGCCTTGTGCGATCCTACTAATCTTGTGCGACTGGGTTTGGGCTTTGAGGCCCACTAATATGTTAAGTCCAAACACTGTGTAAGGCCCAAGACTTGTGCGATCGACACGGCCTTGTGCGATCCACAAATCTTGTGCGATCATGCATAATAAAACAGTACCATGTGCTTTATGTGTTTGTACCCAACTTGTGCGATTGCACTTGTGCGATTAGATCAGATCTTGTATGATCTGATCTTGTGCGATCTGGGACATAATATATCACAACTTGTGCGATTGCACTCGATCATGCCATCTTAACAAGCCATTCGAACATAATATATCACAGCTGATTACTTGTATCCAATCGGTTCTTAGATTCATATTATGACATTCGATTCACATAAACATCAACACATAAACATCATTGTTCATCATACATACAACCCTAACCATTTAATCTAATCATGGAATCATAAAATCATTTACAAAACACAAATCATGAAACACTAACCGATTAAAGATAAGATGAGAGTGATCCGAATCAAAAGCTTCGATGGAGAGGGGTGTTGTTGCTGTCGACTTCAAGAGGAGAGAAAGAGAGAGTAGGGTTTTGTAAACTCTGTGTGTTTTGGTGAAGTGTTGGATTTATACCAACACCCTAGGTGTTGTGCGAGTTGACGGAGTGGGCCGAACCCAGCTTTGGGCTGCCCTTGGTTCGGATACAAAAAGTGTAGCCCGAATGGGCTTGTGCGATCGGGTGGTGTTGTGCGATCGGTTCGTTTATATACATACATTCGTTACACATAAACACATATCAAACATAATATTTCATAAATCACCAAAGTTCACATAATCACATAGGATCCACATACGTTACATTAACACAAAGATAAGTTCTGAAGTACGAGTTGTCACATTATCCCCAAGTTGAAAGAAATTTCGTCCCGAAATTTAGCACGTACTCACTGAGGAAGCTAGTTATGTTGCATGGTTTTCCTAGGGTGTCACATCCTTCCCCCGTTGGTTGGGAATTTCGTCCCGAAATTCTGCGGTAGCTTCAGCCTCAGTAGTGGTTTCGTTGTTCTTGAACAATTGGGGATACTTGTGTTTCATCTGATCTTCGCGTTCCTAGGTGAACTCTGGGCCACGACGTGAGTTCCAACGAACTCGGACGAGAGGAATTCTAGTGCGCTTGAGAATCTTAACATCTCGGTCAGTAATCTCTACTGGTTCCTCGACGAATCGCAACTGATCGTCGATAGTGAGTTCGTTCAAAGGAACTATGAGGGTCTCATCTGACAGACACTTCTTCAGATTCGACACGTGGAAAACGTTGTGAACTCCACTGAGTTCTGTTGGTAGGTTCAGTTTGTAGGCCACCTTGCCTATTTTCTCTATGATGTCGAATGGTCCAACGTATCACGGGTTAAGTTTACCTCGTTTGCCAAAACGAACCACACCCTTCCAGGGTGAAACTTTGAGTAGCACTCGATCCCTAACTTGGAACTCGAGTGGTTTCTGGCGCTTGTTTGCGTAGGCTTTCTGACGGTCGCGAGCTGCCGCCATGCGTCGTCGTATCTGAGCAATCCTTTCTGTAGTATCAACTACGAGTTCTGGGCCAATGATTTGGCTATCGCCAACTTCTGTCCAACAAAGAGGTGATCGGCACTTATGCCTGTACAGTGCCTCAAACGGAGCAGCTTGAATGCTAGTGTGGTAGCTGCTATTATACGAAAATTCCACTAGTGGCAGATGCTTTTCCCAGCCGTTGCCAAAGTCAATCACACATGCCCTAAGCATGTCTTTAAGGGTCTGGATGGTGCGTTCAGACTGCCCATCCGTCTGTGGATGATAAGATGTGCTCATGTCTAAACGTGAGCCAAAGGACTTGTGCATTGCTTGCCACAGTTCTGAAGTAAATCGTGCATCACGGTCAGAGATAATTGAGGTTGGCACCCCGTGCCTCGAGACAACTTCTTTAAGATAAACGTCTGCTAGAGTGGAGAACTTATCCATTTCTTTGATAGCCAAGAAGTGTGCAGACTTGGTGAGTCGATCCACGATCACCCAAATAGTATCATTACCACGTTGAGATCTAGGCAGGCCAGTAACAAAATCCATGGAAATTTGCTCCCATTTCCATTGTGGTATCTCTGGTTGTTGGAGTAGGCCTGATGGTTTCTGATATTCAGTCTTAACTCTCGCACAAGTCAAGCACTTGCCAACGTAAGTTGCTATGTGAGCTTTCATACTAGGCCACCAATACGTAGTTCTGAGATTGTGGTACATCTTATCCGAACCAGGATGTACTAAGTAACGAAACTTATGTGCTTCATCCATCACAAGCTCTAGTAGGTTGCCATAGAGTGGGACCCAAATGCGTCCTGTTACATAGTAGGCGCCATCTTCCTTTTGTTCTAGCCATTGCCTTGAGCCGCGTAGGGCTTCAGCCCTGATGTTTTCTGGTTTCAATGCTTCAACCTGAGCATCTCGTATCTGAGCAGGAATACTAGATTGGATAGTGAGTTGTAATGCTCGCACACGCTTAGGTGTAGTATCTTTTCGACTGAGGGCATCGGCCGCAACATTGGCTTTGCCCGGATGGTATCTGATCGAGCATTCGTAATCATTCAGTAGCTCGACCCATCGACGTTATCGCATGTTCAACTCCTTCTGTTTGAAGATATGCTCGAGACTCTTGTGATTGGTGTAAATGGCGCACTTGGTACCGTACAGGTAATGTCTCCATATCTTAAGTGCAAAAACAACAGCTCCCAGCTCTAAATCGTGTGTAGTGTAGTTCCTTTCATGAACTTTAAGTTGGCGTGAGGCGTACGCAATAACTTTATCCCGTTGCATCAATACACAACCAAGACCCTGAATTGATGCGTCGCAGTAAACCACAAAGTCGTCTGTGCCCTCTGGCAATGAAAGAATAGGTGCGCAGCAAAGTCTATCCTTTAGGTGCTGAAATGTCGATTCTTGTGCATTTCCCCATCGATAAACAACACCTTTCTGAGTTAGTCAGGTGAGGGGCTGTGCAATCTTGGAGAAGTCCTTAATGAACCTTCTGTTGTATCCTGCCAAGCCCAAGAATTGGCGGATTTCTGTTGGTGTATGAGGTGCAGGCCAGTTCCTGATCGAATCTACCTTGGATGGATCAACATGTATCCCATCCTTGTTTACCACATGGCCTAGGAAATGGACTTCACGAAGCCAGAAGTCGCATTTCGAGAACTTTGCATATAGCTGCTCTGTTCGAAGGAGTTCCAAAATAAGTCGTAAATGCTGCTCGTGCTCGTCCTAACTCTTCGAATAGATCAGAATGTCGTCAATGAAAACAATAACGAACTTGTCCAGGTAAGGCTTGCACACTCTGTTCATAAGGTCCATGAAAACCGCAGGTGCGTTTGTCAGCCCAAAAGGCATGACCAAAAACTCGTAGTGTCCATATCGAGTTCTAAAGCCTGTTTTGGAGACGTCCTCATCTTGGACTCTCAGCTGGTGATATCCCGATCTCAGATCAATCTTTGAATAGAAGCTCGACCCTTGCAGCTGGTCGAATAGGTCATCAATACGTGGAAGAGGATAGCGATTCTTCACCGTCACCTTGTTGAGTTCGCGATAGTCGATACACATACGGAAGGTACCGTCCTTCTTTTTCACAAATAAGACTGGAGCTCCCCAGGGCGAAGAGCTAGGGCGAATGAAACCCTTGTCCAAGAGTTCTTGTAACTGCGCAGACAGTTCTTCCAATTCAGATGGAGCTAGACGATAGGGTGTTCGAGCTATGGGCGCTGCTCCAGGAGCTAGCTCAATTTGAAACTCGATCTGGCAATGAGGCGGAAGACCAGGTAATTCCTCAGGGAATACCTCAGGAAAGTCACGTACAATCGGAAAATCTTCTATCTTCTTCTCTTTCTTCGAGGTGTCAGTAACGAGAGCCAAAATAGCAGTGTGGCCCTTTCGCAAACACTTCTGGGCCTTAAGGAAAGAGATGATGCTCTCAACAGCACCCCTCTTGTCGCCACAAATCATGAGTGGTTCATCATCTGAATGAGGAATATGGACAATCTTCTCGTTGCAAAGAATCTCTGCTCGGTGTTGGGATAACCAATCCATCCCAATGACAACGTCGAAACTACCCAGAACGACAGGAATGAGGTCGATAGAGAAGGTCTGATTAGCAAGAACAAGGTTACAACCCTTGACTACGTGTGTGGCCTCTAAACTCTTACCATTAGCTAGCTCTACACTGTGCTTGGTGTTCAAAAGTGTTGGGGTACGCTTAAGCATTTGGCTAACTTTTAAGGACACGTAGCTAGTATCAGCACTCGAATCAAATAAAACAGTAACATAAAAGTCGTCTAGTAGGAACTTACCCGTCACGACGTTGGGATCGTTTCTTGCTTCTCCCTGGCCAATCACGAATACACGACCCCTGGCACCATTGTCGTTGTTATCCCCGTTGTTTCCATTCCCCTGATTGTTATTATTGTTGTTGTTCTGATTCTGGTTCAGCTGGGGACAATCTCTCTTGAAGTGGCCTTTAGCTCCACACTGAAAGCATCCCCTGTTGCCTCGTTGTTGCTGCTACCGGTCTTGTGGAGCTGGTGGTTGTTGTTGGTTCTGATTCGCAGGTCGTGAGCTCCTACAATCCTTAGTTTCATGACCCATCTTGAGACACCTCTGGCAACGACCCTTGTTGCACTGACCACTGTGGTGTCTATTGCATCTATTGCACTTTGGAAGGTTTCCTCGGTATCCACCCTGCCCTTGACTACCAGAAGATTGCTGACCAGGGCTCTGATAGTCATCAATCTTTCGTTGTTGTGCCTGGGACTGAACTGAAGTCGAACCCTTGCTGGAGGTTCCATCCCATTTTCGCTTGTTATCAGTGGGAGTAGCAGAAGTAGTAGTAGCAGTAGCACCTATATGCTTAGGCAGCGTGTTCTGTTCCACTGCCTGGTATGTGAGACGATGAGCAAGACGAGTAACATCCTAGATAGTAGCGAGGTTAGCAGCAGTCACATGGCTTTGAATCTCTGGTACTAAGCCTTTGAGGAACAGCTCGATGCACTTGTTGGGAGGATCCACCATAGTTGGACATAAGATGGCTAGCTCATTTGACCTTTTCGTATACGCCTCTATCTCTGATCCTGTCATCTTCAGGTTAAAGAACTCCACTTCCAACTTGTGGATGTCATCACGACTACAGTATTCCCGCTTGATCAGTTCCTTAAAATCATTCCAGGGGGTGGCGTTAGCGGCTGCCAACCCTAACATCTGAACTTGTGCATTCCACCAAGTCAGCGCAACGCCCTCGAGAGTACCAGTGGCGTACTTCACCCTGCGAGCTTCAGGGCATTAAGTCATTTCGAAGACTGACTCGAGCTTCTCGAACTAGTGGAGGAGTCCAACTGCCCCTTCAGTGCCACTGAAAGTACTAGGACGACAGTCCATGAAGGTTTTGAACGTGCACGCAGGCGGCTGAGCATGCTGGCCTCCTGCTTGGGTGGCTGCAAGTGCCGCAGCAACTTATTGGTTAATCAGAGCCGTCAACTGGGCTTGAGTCATGTTAACGCGTCCAGCCATGATCTTCATATCAAGGGAAACATGAGTGAGAAAGGTTCGCAGAAGTGCGATGACAGAGGAGAGTAAGCACACATGTGTTTCAATCAACAGTTGTTACGTTTATCTAAGCATACCATGAGCAAAGTTCTATGTAATCTAGCAAGTAGGCAATGTAAACATAGATCATATCACCTAGAATGTCGAGTCTTGCACGTGGAGCGAAGCGTCGTTGTGGATCGTTGAGCACTGTACAGGTTATAGTCTGGTTTTAACAAAAACTTTTCCCATATTAAAACCAAGTTCACTATAACCAATGGCTCTGATACCAATCTGTCACACCCCAAAATCCACACGCGGAGTATCACCGCTTGGAGGCGTGACATGACCAGGATCAAGCCACCAATCGTATTGAACAATGTATGTAGTAAATATAATTCAACCAAACAATATGAAAGGTGTTCAAAACCAAAGCATAGTTAAGTGTTTAGCGGAAGCATAATTGTAAAAACCCAATGTAAGTGTTAAGTACGAATAAAGTAAGGTTCCTAGCATGGCACTTACTACCATGTCCCACAACGACCGCGCCTCCCTGTGCAAGCTCCATGAGTACCTAACGACCTGTAAGGCATGTAGCAACGAATCAACAACAAAGTTGAGCGAGTTCACAGTTGGTTGTTTAATTATAGCATTCGTTTCGTAAATCGTATGTTCGTTTGTAACCCATGTATCGTATTAATTCGTATCGCGGTCACCCTGACATGTTTGCGAAGATTAGTGGGGGCTTCCCATGTGTTACTAGACCACGCGTATCGACTGCTATGAAAATGTAATAGGTGCCCTAAGTCAATGTCTATCAGCATTGACCCTTTGCCCATAGTCCATTAGTACACGCCCGTCCGACTGGCACGGTGTGAGGTTTGTTAAACCTAATAGCGCTATTAACTAATGACCCGCTCCCCATAGGCCTCGGCGATTCAGTCGATAAATGAGGGACTTCAAGTGATAGATTTGATGGTCTTATGGTCGTACGTATCCTGCTGTATGGAGAATACGCAAGTTTGTAGTTACTGTTCAGTTCTTTAACCCATTCCCAACCCTTGGGAATCCCATGCCCTGGATAGAGTGTGAACTCACCTTGGTTTGCTCGGCAGATACACAGAAAGGTTACTTGAGCTATATGTGGTCAACCACGTCCTAACGTGGTTACCATACATGTCAGGTCTAGGTTCAAGTAATACACATATGTTTACACACAAGCTAACAGGTTGCAAACACGTATTGATCATGGCAAACACATTAACAGTCAAGTACATAACATGCTTATACTTGTACGATTCAAAAGATTGGGCTCGCACAAGTCTAACAGCCTTGTGCGATTCACCCATAGAAGCCCAAAGATACCCGGCCCAATAAAACATAAGTTGATCTTGTGCGGTCCGGATGTCTTGTGCGATCCGGATGGCTTGTGCGATCCTATTAATCTTGTGCGACTGGGTTTGGGCTTTGAGGCCCACTAATATGTTAAGTCCAAACACTGTGTAAGGCCCAAGACTTGTGCGATTGACACGGCCTTATGCGATCCACAAATCTTGTGCGATCATGCATAATAAAACAGTACCATGTGCTTTATGTGTTTGTACCCAACTTGTGCGATTGTACTTGTGCGATTAGATCAGATCTTGTATGATCTGATCTTGTGTGATCAGGGAGTCTTGTGCGCTTAGTTATTTAAGATCCGAAATCATGGCAATCAGTTATATGGTTTCCATTTATGAACTTTATCAATTAACAATACTAACAGTTTCAATCATGCATAATCTCGATAAAACCAAACAATTATCATCTAATTCATATAAACCCTAAAAATCATTTATTCAAAGTATACACAATAACTTATCAAATCATAGCAACAACCTATACTTTAACTATTAGATCAATGGATTCAATTCATACAATACTTCACACTCGATCATGCCATCTTAACAAGCCATTTGAACATAATATATCACCGTCGATTACTTGTATCCAATCGGTTCTTAGATTCATATTATGACATCCGATTCACATAAACATCAACACATAAACATCATTGTTCATCATATATACAACCCTAACCATTTAATCTAATCATGGAATCATAACATCATTTACAAAACACAAATCATGAAACACTAACCGATTAAAGATAAGATGAGAGTGATCCGAATCAAAAGCTTCGATGGAGAGGGGTGTTGTTGCCATCGACTTCAAGAGGAGAGAAAGAGAGAGTAGGGTTTTGTAAACTTTGTGTGTTTTGGTGAAGTGTGGATTTATACCAACACCCTAGGTGTTGTGCGAGTTGATGGAGTGGGCCGAACCCAGCTTTGGGCTGCCCTTGGTTCGGATACAAAAGGTGTAGCCCGAATGGGCTTGTGCGATCGGGTGGTGTTGTGCGATCGGTTCGTTTATATACATACATTCGTTACACATAAACACATATCAAACATAATATTTCATAAATCACCAAAGTTCACATAATCACATAGGATCCACATACCATACATTAACACAAAGATAAGTTCTGAAGTACGAGTTGTCATAATTTGTGTGCCCTAATCTCCTGTGCCAAAGTTCTGTCTCTTTGTTAGAGGCAGCTGAGAACAGACAGGCATCAGTCCTGGGGCTCTCTTTTGACAAATCAACTACATAAACATTGCCACTCCTTTGAGCAACAAGTTGAGTTTTTCCATTTTTTATTATTTCATCAATCTTTTTGACCATTTCTGGCCCAACAATCCTACAACACTCCTTAGTGAAGAATGATCCATAGCACTTATCACTCATTTGTGAGACACTAAGGAGGTTGAATTTTAGATTGTCTATCAGATTGACATTTTCAAACTTAACATTTCCAGATTGTAGTGCCCATCACCTTCCCTTTACTATTATTACCAAAAGATATATCACCCACTCCATGAGTTTTGAATTCCTCGAGTAGGGCTCTACATCCAGTCATGTGCCTGGAGCCTCCACTGTCTACATGCCAACGACTATCTAAGCATGCAGAAGCTCCCTGCACATCAAGTAAATAATTAGTTCAGGAGGGTCTCCAAAGCCAGAAAGGCTTTGGATGGGGTCTCAATAGTGTCTGTGTTAAGTTCAGGTGGATGGACAGTGGTTAGCTCAGGTGTTTGGACAGTTTTGGAGCTGTTTTTCTCTAACTACTGTTGGGGGTCCTGTCCTATCATTTGTTGATACCCAAAGGGATGCCTGTTCACTCTTGGTTTAGAAGGCTTTTTGTAAACCTCATAAACATGTGGGACCCTTGGGTATGGTGGTTGACCTTTACCACTTCGGTATTGGTTAGCATGGGGTGCATCAGTCACCTGAACTTCTCTTTTAATAGAAGTTTGGTTCAGCTGTTTGAACTGGCACAAACAGTGGTTGGTTCTTGACTTGTGATTTTGATGAACTCATTGGTGTTTTTAAAATGTACTCTTCCTTTTTGACCTCAAAGGATTTCAGGTACACACACTACTGAGTAGAATGGTTTGTTTTACCACAGATGGTGCAGCTGCTTGAAGGCACAATGGTACTTGTTTTGTTAAGATCATAAGTTTTTTAATGAAAATAATCTTTGGTCAGGTGATTTTTCTTTTCACAAAAGTCACAAAACAAGTTTTTAATCTTTTCTCTTCTTTTCTTCTTTTCAGATTCCTTAGCAACAGAGTTTTGAACCACTGTTGGGATGTACTTAAGAGGAATCACCTTGGCCTTAGGAGCTTTGACACCATCTATAGTTGTGAAATCCATGGGTTTGAAGTTTTCAAGGATGTCACACTCATCAGACCATGTGGGTTTGAATTGGTATTTCTCAATTTCCTCAAAAGTTGAAGACCCCACAGATGTTTCCAAAGTGATCTTGTTACCAAGTTTATCAGTTATTTTAACCTCTTAGCCATCCTTGTTGGTGGGTATGATTTCAACAGAACTAGTTTGATTTGCAGCAGTGTTTTCAACTTGGTCATTTTTCCTAAACCCTATGCCAAATTTTACATTGCTTTCAAGCTGTTTCTCAAGCATAATCTCATAACCTTTGCAGGATTCCACCCATTTTTCACAGGTGATTTGGGTGGTTTCCAACTCCTTTTTACAGACTTGATATTTTTCTATCATGGTCTGGAGTTGGTCCTTGGTTATGTTATGCTCTTGTTTGAGACTGCAGATTTCATTATCTTTTTCAGCCAAATTGATTTTTAATTCTTTTAAAGACTTTTCAAATTGTACTTCATCATTTAACACCCTATCCCTAAGGCTTTCATTCACATCTTTAATGTTAGCAAATGCTATGATGCATTTGTCTGAACAAAGGTTTTTAAGAACCTGAGATGATACCTTAGCTGCAGCCATCATGGCCCAATCACAGACATGTTCACTTTTATCAGCCACCTTCTATTCTTTTTCACCTTGTTTCTTCTCTTCTTCTTCTTCTTCAGACCAGGGGTCAGAAAGTGGTTCCAACAGGGGTTCTGAACTTTCTCCCAACATTATTTCATCAGCAACAGCAGTAACCACTGCTTCAGCAATTTCGTCCACTATTTCAGCACTGGATGTTCCTTCTTCAGTTTCTAGCCCTTCAGCAATTGACTCTAATGCTACAAAACAGAATTCATCACTAGAAATAACATCATTTGCATATAGAGCAAAATTTTCATCTCCTAATTCATCAGGCAAGCTACTCCAATCAACAAAGCCTTGTGTGAAAAAGCTTTGATGATCTGCTTGAACAGCTGTTTGAGGTGCAGCTTGTTGAGGTGCAACTTGTTGCACCTGAACCTGAGGAATTGGGGCTTGGACATACTATATCTGAGGAACAGTGGTTTGGACATAGTGCACAGGAACAGGGGTTGCAGGATGTGCATAATGAGCAGTGTTTACATGGGCAGCAGGGGCATATTGGGAATACTGCACAGTGGTTTGGTTATTTTGTGGTCTAGGGTTAGAGCTAGGATATGTAATGATTGGTCCACTGTTCTGAGTCCTACACTCTCTAGAAAAGTGACCTAACCTATTACACTTGTAGCATTTTATTTTTGATTTATCCAACCCCACTTTTAAATTCCCATGTAAACTTGGAAATTTTCTCCCTGTCCTTTTGTAAAACTTGCTGGTTCTAACACTCAGCAGTGCAAGTTGGTGCAAAATATCCATCTCTTCCAGATCAGTTGGATCAAAATGCTAGAGATCATTGAGTTCAAAGCACAGATTATTAGAATTCTGGCTTTCTCCATTTGCTGTAAAAGCATAATTGGATGAGTGAGGATCAGAGTTGAAATTTCCACCAACTGTTATGTCAATAAAGTGATCATAACTCTGATCCTTACTGCTGCCAGATTCTTCCTGACCCAAAAGAGTTGTGTTGCCAAATGAGTAATCATCTGCAACTTTCTCAGACTCTTGCAACTTCTTTTTCTGGTTCAACTCCCTTTCATAGGTCAGGAGTCTACCATGAAGTTGGGTCAGGGTCAGATCTTTGAACCCAACAGAATTCCTAGTTACAAAAGCAATTGTATCCCATTTATCAGGAATTGACCTAAGAAACCTGCTATTTTGTGTTGCATTAGCAAATTCAACATTAACAAGTTTTAGTTCACTTATGAGACAACTAAATCGCTAAACTGTTGTGTTAATGATTCACCCTTAATGTGACAAAAGGTTTCATACTGTTGATTCAAAATTTCCCTGTTATTTTCAATCACTTCTTCAGTCCCCCCAAATTGTTCCTTAAGTGCATCCCATAATTCCTTGGCACTGTTACAATGTAACAGTCCAGCATAAATTTCATTAGGTAGTGCAGATGCAACTATGCTGAATGCCTTGGCATCTAGTTCAATTTTCTGAAAATCATGTTCAGTATAGTTCTCTATTTTCTTAGGAACAAAAACCTTTAGATCCTCAGCACTCGGCACCATTGGAACATGTGGTCCAAAGATAACCGACTTCCAACATCCGGTATTCTGTTGAGCTAGGATGTGACCCATCCTTCGCTGCCAGATGTTGTATTCAGATCTCTTCAACATAGGTGGTTTGAAGAGTGAACCGATGTTATTATTAACATCCTGTGATTGTGACGTCATCCTATTTGTTTTACAGGTACTGATTAATCAACTTTGCTCGTGATTAAACCTTACTCTGTTTTTCAACAAAACGAACAACTAAAAGTATCAATAATTTTGAGCTGAAATTTTACGTCAAAATGATTGTTAGATCAAGTTTGACTGTCCTAGCTCTGATACCAATTGTTAGGATCTGAGTTTGATAAGATTGTGTTTGTTTAATTTAGATGAAGATAAATGATAAACAATTGCAGCGGAATTATATGAATAAACTTTCAACACAATCAAAGAGAGAACAATTTTAAGCAAACATGTTTATCATAGAATCGGATGATTGTATTTGATTACAATAAACAAAACTATTGCATGCATGCACAAAGTCTCCCCCTCAGCCTGAGCTCACAATGGTTTGTTCGTACAGAATGACTTGGTGAAGAAAGAGCTAATAGAACAGTACAGGGTACTGTTCTATTTATAGTACAGAACAAACCACTGAGGCATCTTTGCTGACGTCACCATGAAAGTGACATCTAACCTCCTAACAACCAAAAACCACTGCCTATTACAAACACTGCTTTCTAACTACTGATTACAATACAATACAATAAGAAGGGTAAACTACTGCTTCTCATTCCACTGTTATACTCCTAGCAGTGCTTTGTGTCGTCAGCAATACTTGAACCATGACAGTAGATTGAGCATCAGTGCTTAGTCTTCAACAGTCTTTAAGTCTTCATCAGATGTTGAAGATCAACAGTTGTTTGTGAAGGACTGTACTTAGAAGTCATCAGATGTTAGGCCACATTCAAGAAGGAAGACTGATGCAAACAACTGCTTATTCTGAATCCACTGATCTGATCCAGCTTTGGCTTTATCAACTGTTCCTTTGGTAGGTTCAATCCCAACAACGGTCTATATAGAGATATGTTGGCTACCTGGTCGGGGGTTAAGGGAATGGTTTGGTAAGGTTCTTGCCTTGTGCAGTGTACAGATCCTGCAAGGACCTGGGTCAGGCTTACTAGGACCTCCTTCAATACCCACTGGTATTGGATCGTGGGGGTGCGAATGGCTTGATCCCCTCATATGTAAACTACTATTAATACATTAACCCGGCTACTTGGGATTGTATCCCTGCTGACTCAAACCACTTAGCCGAGGGTAACGTCACCTTCAAAAGAGGGGCCTACCATATTACGCATTAATAACTCAATTAATTATCTTTCAATATTCCGACCATTTAGGATTGTATCCTTGCTGACTCAAACTACTGGGTTGAGGGTAACGTCACCTTCAAAAGAGGGGGCTACTACTATAACTAAGATAATCTCTTAAAAAGTGCAAAAGTGCGGAAATCATCAAAGGTTACACTAAAGGCGAGTCGGATCCAAGTGATTCATCTTGTCTATTAGTTTTATTTTGTTTTTATTTTATTTTTATTTTCAGCATTTTAGTTTTTATTTTCATGTTTAAAAACCTTTTCTAAAATTTTGATTTGATTAGACGTTGAGGATAAACCGGTACTAAAAGCTCTTGTGTCTTTGGACGGCCTCGGTATCTTACCAACGCTATACTACGCTCACGATGGGTGCACTTGCCCATATGTGTGTTTAGTGTTAGTAGAATATCATGTTTTATAAATTTAAAACTTGACTAAAGTGTTGAAAAGGGCTTAAAATATAACTAAAAATATATAACGCTACACACGCATCAATTTTTTGGCGCCGTTGCCGGGGACGCAACGATTTTAAGAAAGTTAGGAATCAACGGCCTAATCGTTTTTCTTATTTTTCTGTTTTTTTTAGGATTTTTCTTAACTTTTCGGCTTCTGCAGAGCTCAGCACGGGGTCGTGCCCGCTGAACACGCCCCCGTGCCCAATCTTTGGTACTGGCAATCCTGTTTTAAGTAAGACAGTAGCTGAACACGGGGTCGTGCCCACTAAACACGCCCCCATGCCCAAGTTTCAGCTACTTAAAACAGAACCGTAAGATCCCAACGGTTGGTAATTTCTGACGCAAAGATGAGTGATACTGATCTTTTTTACTTTCGCTCCTCTTATGGTACGTGGTGTCAAATATGTGGCGAAACTCATGAGAATTTAAAATGTTATCTTTTAAATTACATTCCCCACTATATAGACCCATTGTTTTCCTGTAGCCTTAAGATGGGCGAAAGTAAAATAATCCCTATCTCTCCCTCGAATGCTCTCAATCATCCCTTCTAGATGAAATGATTCTTGAAGAATGATTTCAAATGGAAGAACTAATTCTCCAATGGATAAAAGAACTTGAGATGGAAATAACTAATTCATCTTAAGACGACGATCAAGGAGAATTATTGAGATCGCATTCGGATTAAAACAACATTGTTGCTCCCGAAATCACCTCTAACTCTTGCGAGGACTTGAGCGATAGTCGTCCCTGTGTCGATTGTGCCGTGAAGGACTCCCTATCGGTTTCCGCCGATGCATACATAGACCTGAGCGATTCGACATATACCTTCTTTAACGAGAGCCCGGATAAGGGAAATAAAGGTTGGTCTTGCCCACCGGTATTTAGCTTAGGAATCACCCTTTCCGATAACCTCTTGCGTTCTTGTCTAAAACTAGGGCAACTTAGGTATCTCAGGCACTTCGGTGTCGTTCCATCCAGTAAGGAACCACCCGATCTGGATAAATTCCTTAAAAATAGACAAAACTTCATAAAACCTCTAGCCACGGGGCCGTGTCCAGGTCAGCATGCCCCCGTGTCCACCTAAAGATTCCCGTCTGACTTTTTGGTCAGAATACGGACAAAAAGTGTCAGAATTTTGTCTGCACACGGGGCCGTGTCCAGCGTGCTGTCGTTTTCTATAAATGCAGCAAGATTCCTGCACTCTTGGACCCATTCCAAAGACAAAGATCTGGTGGGATCTTCATATATACCATACATGGTATATTCTAAAGAAGGTTCTCAACAACCATCTTGTTTTTTCTACTTTTGTCCATTGTCTTCTTCTTCTTTTTCTCCTCAAAACCTCCATTAAAGTTTTAAATCTCCATGTTTTCAAGCTTTATTGTGATATTTGTTAGGTTTTTATTTAAGGAATCTTGTCAAAAATAAGTTTTACAACACTATTTTAAGTTATTTCTGCTTAAAAATGCTTCAAAAGTCAGAAAAATAATTTAAAGCTCCAAGATTCCTTGTTTCAAAAACCTGCAGAGAGGTGGCCACGGGGCCGTGGCCGAGGTACTGTTTCATTAATTTGAAATTACTTTCGGTTTGTTTTCCTAGAATGTCGAGCAGAAATAGCGGAACATCTTCATCACACTCCAGGAACGACCGACGAGGAAGAAGGTCATCGGTAGAAGACACTCTCGTAAACTACGTATATGCCTTGAGAGCGGCCATTGATGAAATGACGGGGATAGAGGAAGCTTTGGTCGACCGTATCAATCATTTGATGGTGGGACTAGAGGGATGTTTTCGAGAAGTCAACCTTTTGCACCAAAGGTTGAATATTCTCGCTTCTCCTCCTTTGGTGCCAATCATTACACAAAGGGAGTGGAATGTGGTGCCGGAAGTCATCATACTGGCCGAGTGGTATGTCATGCATGTGGAACCCCCTTAAGACATATTACATGGGGTCTCGGTTGCCGTCGCACCTCCTCCACAAGATGTTGTGGAAAATGAGCCCGCCTTCTTCCTCCCGAGGGAGATAGAGGAATGGCTCAACGACATCTAAGGGACATCCCTTGGTTATGAGTTCTTCAGGTTTTTGATATTCCTACAATAAGGGTAGAGCTCCTTAGAATGATTTCCTGCATCACTTGACCTATCTATCTTAGGAACTTTTAAATTTTTCATTTTTAGCTTTAATTTTAATTTTCTAGGATCTTTTGTAATTTGTTATTTTCAATGAATGATGGTTTTTAAGTATTAAATGGTGTTTAGACGATGTTCTAATGGATAAAACAGACTCGGAATGGTGGAGGTTACTAAGGGAAACTTGAACCCACACTCCATGCACAAAAACAGAGTCTCCCGACAATTTTTCTTCATTACAGCAAGTTTAGCACGGGGTCGTGCTCAGCCCAACACGCCCCATGCCCGAGGTTCTGCAGAAAATGCCCAGTTCAGTTAACTGGACACGGGGCCGTGTTCACTGAACACGCCCCTGTGCCCAGCCTTCTGTTGATTATGATACTGGCGATCTGAACACGGGATCGTGCCCGGATCAACACGGGCCCATGCCCAGATGCCCAGTAACATAATATTTTGTTTTTAAACACCTTCTTACACATTCAATCAACCTAAAAACTTATTTTTGGGACACATTGAGGACAATGTGTAATTTAAGTGTGGGGGGGGGATGCTAAAACCTTGAATTTTGCAAGTCCTAAATAACAAGCCTTACACAAAACTCTATTGGAACCACTAATCACCCCAAATATTTTCAAAAACTTTTCATTTTTTTGTCTTGGTTTAATTTGGGAATAACAAGTTCTAAAAAGGTTATATTTTTACAAATTTACAACCGATAGCGTCGTGATAAAAAGAACCAACATAAGAAAATTATGAAACGGCATGACAAATCTAGTTAAAATTTGACTATATATACTTGATCACATTATAAACCCTTTCCCACAAAAAGTAAGTTTTGAGCCTTTATTGAGCATACAAATATACATCTTTAAATTAAATGCTCATTTTTTGTTTCTTGTGTGAATAACCGCTTGGTTTCTCACGACTCTAGAACTTGCCATGACGATACATTCCCGATCCTTACCAACTTAAACCCAAGTAAGTAAATGATGGAGGCATTAGGACTAACCCTTTTTCTCTTCAACACCATTATTTTTCACTTTTTTATCACCTACCCAAAATCCCCCTAGTTAACCACTTTGAGCCTAAACTTTTTCGTTTCTTAAACCCACAAAACAAACACCCTTTACCCACCAAAACCCTTTTTATTTTTAAACCCTTTATTTTAGTAAAAAACTCGGTTTTCTTGTGACGCTCCTTATAAAAAAAATAATAAAAATAATAATAAAAAATAAAAAAATTTGAAGTCTAGCAATAAACAAACAAGTTCCTAAAAGAAACTTTGTTTGAAAATGTTTTGTTTGAATAAAAGTCACAAAAACAAAAAGTTTTATGACAACCGACGATTTTAACGCTTTTCGCCCTTTTTACTAACCTCTAACCCAAAACCACCTACCTTTAACCCAAGCCTAAACCTTCCCAAGTCCTCTTGATATTTACAAATATTTATAGTTAAAAAGGAGGAGGATTGATCGCTTGGCAAGCATATGGTAGAAGTAAGTTCCATGTTGGTCTCGAGTGTTTCACAAAAATACATCTTCGGCCGAGTGTTGACTGATCTCCTGTGAGGTATGTGAACTTGTATATAAATGGAAGTTTAAAGAAACATGTTATGCCTAAATAAGTAATTTCTCTTATGAAACGTTCTAAATAAATCATAACGAATAGGATTGTAAATAACATAAAAATAAAGCCTAATAAAGATCTTGGATTCCCGACACTCAAGACAAGCCCAAAACTTCTCTTCTTCCCATTCCATTTGGGAGTGTAAGCCACATTATAAAAAGTTTTGCTTGAGGACAAGCAAAGATTCAAGTGTGGGGGTATTTGATGTGTGTAAAATGCAACATATAAAATACATCAATTGAGGCATAAAACTAACCTTTTTTAGTACTAATGTTGGAAAAAGTGTGCTTTTCTCTTCCTTTTGTATTTTCAGGACTAAATGGGCGTAAATGAACAAAAGGAACAAATATGCATCAAAATCTAACCTAAATACAAGAAAAGGAATAAACGTGGCATGCCCGACCCCTCGACAGCATCTTCCCAAGCAAAAACAAAGAAACAGAAGGCTGACCACGGCCCCATGCCCAGCGGACACGGGGCGTGGCCAGGTGTCTGCAGAAAAGACAAAGTTGTAGAAGATTCTATTCCTAGCACGGGGGCGTGCCTAGCTTAACACGGGTCGTGGTCAATGCTAAGATTCGCAGAATCTTGCAAATCTTGATAGTACAGATACGCTTCTGCACACGGGGGCGTGTGGAGCTAATGCAGACAAATTGCAATTAATGAAGAAAGAGAAAGAGAATGGACACGGGGCCATGTCCGGGCTTCTGTGCAGGCTATAAATAGGGGTGCTTGGTTCACTTCAAAGGCATCCCTTGGCAAACCACCTCTTTCCCACTTCACCCACACTCCACCACCACTACAACCCACATCCACCACCATCATCCATCATCCATCATAGAGTGTGTGTAGTAGTCTCGGGATCCAAGATTGATAGTAAGAGTTCTTGACAACCAAATGCCATGTTTACCTAAGTCTATTACATCACTTGGTGAAGACAAGCATTTAGTGTAATAATTTTAATTTTTAATCTTTTCGCACTTTTTATTTGGTTTTGTATTAATGACTTTAATAACTAGTTTCTTATATTGAAGGTGAAACTTCCTTATCATTTGTCCGTGGTGTCTTGGCATTATTTTACTGTCTATATAAAATAAAAGATTTTCACCATTCATATATCTACGGTCTATATAGAGATATGTTGGCTACCTGGTCGGGGGTTAAGGGAATGGTTTGGTAAGGTTCTTGCCTTGTTCAGTGTATAGATCCTGCAAGGACCTGGGTCAGGCTTACTAGGACCTCCTTCAATACCCACTGGTATTGGATCGCGAGGGTGTGAATGGCTTGATCCCCTCATATGTAAACTACTATTAATACATTAACCCGGCTACTTGGGATTGTATCCATGCTGACTCAAACCACTTAGTCGAGGGTAACGTCACCTTCAAAAGAGGGGCCTACCACATTACGCATTAATAACTTAATTAATTATCTTTCAATATTCCGACCCTTAAGGATTGTATCCTTGCTGACTCAAACTACTGAGTTGAGGGTAACGTCACCTTCAAAAGAGGGGGCTACTACTATAACTAAGATAATCTCTTAAAAAGTGCAAAAGTGCGGAAATCATCAAAGGTTACACTAAAGGCGAGTAGGATCCAAGTGATTCATCTTGTCTAGATGTTTTTATTTTATTTTTATTTTCAGCATTTTAGTTTTTATTTTCATGTTTAAAAACCTTTTCTAAAATTTTGATTTGATTAGACGTTGAGGATAAACCGGTACTAAAAGCTCGTGTGTCCTTGGACAACCTCGGTATCTTACCAACGCTATACTACGCTCACGATGGGTGCACTTGCCCATATGTGTGTTTAGTGTTAGTAGAATATCGTGTTTTATAAATTTAAAACTTGACTAAAGTGTTAAAAAGGGCTTAAAATATAACTAAAAATATATAACGCTACACACGCATCAACTGGCAATGTGTAAACATGGTTGGGGATCTAAAGCTCTGGGCATGGGGGTGGGCCAAGGGCCCATCTAGCATGGTCGAATGGGATCAGTTTAACTCTATGCAGCTTCTAGGCGGAGTTAGTTTGGATGAGCGAAGACACATTTGGAGATGGAGACAACGTTAGAGGATGAGATATTGGTTGCCATGATTTAGGATACGTGTGCGGTTTCAAAGAATCAGGATGAAGATCAGTGCTAGAACCTTTGTAATAATTGGTTTCCCCTAAACGTAAACTATTTCGGATGGAGGGTTTCGATGGGTAAAATTTCTTCCAAAGTTGCTCGAGTTCGAAGGGGAGTCGAGATTATTGATGTCTGTGCAATAGGTGCAGCTTAACGATAGAATAGGTGGACTATATGATGAATTTATGTTGCTTTTCCTAGGAAGTTTGGTGGAACATTTTGGTGTGGCTCAAATTGCCTATCTCGGAGTCGGGGTTATCGTGGTAGGATATCGCGGGAAAAGTGGATAATTAGGTGGGTTCGAGAGATTGGAAGCAAATTATTAGTGCGGCGATTCTAAAAACCATGTGGCACATTTGGAAGGCAAGAAATGACAAGTAATTTAATAACTGGTTCATTCCAGTTCGAAAGGTCATAGATAATGTCAAGGAGGATGTGTTCCTTTAGGTGAGATGTAGATCTAAATTCCATGATGTAAACTGGGATAGATTGTGTGATTTCAACATTAGAGATGTATTTTCTTAATTTTGTGTAGGTTTTACAACTTCTTACTGACCCGGTTTCTATATTTAAATATAGAAGTTTCTGATCGTTCAAAAAAAAGGACACTCATATCTCGGGAATTGAAGGAATTTGGAAGTTGGGAAATGGATCCAAATCTAATAGCTCATTTGAAGTCCAAACCATAAGTAGATCGCAAGTAACAGTTTCATTTTGGGCTACAATAAAAACTGATTACATGTTGGGCGGTATAATGTGTTGGCCCATTATAGTTATTTGGCCCGGTATCATAGCCAATTTAAGAAAAGTGGGCTGCAAGTATATTGGAATTAAAATAGGATTGAAGTCGGCTTACGTATCGGAAGGGATAAAATTCAAAAGTTAAAATTGTTTGTTTTCGCTATTTTTATGTTTATCCAGTAGATTTCCTTTCCTAAGTCAAATAGGTTAGTTTTCTTTTTGTTCAAGTTTGTTTCAAGTATTTAAGCAAGAGTCTGTAAGTTTTTTTGTTTCATTGGAAATAAAAAATTAAAAAGAGTCGTGATAGTTCATCACAAATACCGTGTTCGTTTTCTTCTTTCGATCCAATTGAATCTTTCAATTGGTATCAGAGCTTCAAGGTTGAAGACGTGTGATCGGCTAACCCTCGATTACACAAGGAGATTTCGCATTAGTATTAAGGTGTTACAAGAAGATGGCCGAAGGTGAAGGAGTTCAAGGACAACTCGCTAACGTGGTTAAAGATTCGGGTAGTGCGTCTCTACGATGCCCAAAGTTAACGGCTACAAACTACACTGCCTGGTCCATCATGATGGAAACGGTGTTGGCAGCACATGGCTTGGAGGAAGTCATAGATCCGGTGACCGGTGGTGCCGCCGATAAGAGGTTGAAGAACACCGTTAAGGCTCTTATTTTCCAGTCGATTCCCGAAGACGTTTTGCTTCAGGTCACAAAACATAAAGACCCAGCAGATGTTTGGGAGGCTTTACGAGTTCGCTATCTCAGAGCAGACCGAGTACAAAAGGCTCGACTAATGACCTTGCGTAGTGAACTAGAAGGATTGCAGATGAAGGAGTCTGACTCCATAGAGGAGTTTGCCGGAAAGCTTTCGAGTGTTCAAACCAAATTCAAGAGTCTTGGCTCAACTCTTGAAGATGAAGTCCTTGTGAAAAAATTACTTAATTCTGTACCCGATAAATACCTACCCATAGCCGCTGTTATTGAACAAGCCACTGACCTCGAAACCCTTACATTCGAAGAGGCCATTGGGCGGCTTAAAGCATTCGAGGAGAGAACGAAGATGAGGAAGGTTGTGGGTGAGAATCAGAGTAAACTCTTGTTTTCGCGCACTGAAGGTTCTTCAAAACAGAATTTTGATAATGGCAAAGGACGTGGCAAAAGTAATTCCGACAGGGGTCGGGGTAGAGGACGAGGCCGAGGAAATTGGAGAGGTCGCGGAGGTCGATCAGGTTCTCAAGGTCGCCATGAAGGATCAACGGGTCATGATAAGTCAAAAGTAACTTGCTATAAATGCCAAAAACTGGGTCATTATTCAAACGAGTGCCCAGACAACGCCGAGAAAAAGGATGAGGTAAACCTAGCAGAAACTCAAGAAGTGAACGAACAACTATATATGGCTGTCGCGATACATTGATAAATGATGAAGACGATTGTGTACTTCTCAACGAACAAAATATAGTTCCTGGAAACTATAAAAAAGAGACGGGTTTGTGGTATTTGGACAACGGTGCTTCTAATCATATGACTGGGGTTAGAAATCACTTTACAGAACTTGATGATCGAATTAAGGGAAGAGTATCGTTTGGCGATGGGTCGAATATAGAAATCAAGGGTAAAGGAACACTGACTTTGCAATGTAAAAGTGGTGAACAACATGTGGTTACAAATGTCTATTTTATACCCAGCTTACGTAGTAATATACTAAGTCTTGGGCAACTTACCGAAAGAGGGTGCAAAGTCATTATGGAAGATGAATTTTTGTGGCTTTATGGAAGGGATAGAAGGTTGTTGGTCAAGGTTGAAAGGTCTTCAAACAGGTTGTATGAGGTTTCACTTGATGTTGTCAAATTAGTGTGTTTAGCGATACACATTAATGAATCGGATTGGTTGTGGCATGCCCGACTTGGACATGCTAACTTTCATACCTTACATGAGATGACGTCAAAGAACCTTGTGATTGGTTTAACCCTCATCAAGAAAAGTTCCCAGATTTGTGAAGCTTGCTTAGCCGGCAAGCAGCACCGATTACCGTTTCCAAGACAAGCATCGTATAGAGCGAGCCAACCTCTTGAGCTAGTATATTCGGACATCTACGGACCCATTACACCAGTAACACCCAGAGGTAATCGTTATTTTATTCTCTTTGTCGATGATTTTAGCTGGTTTACTTAGGTTTATTTGATTAAGTCTAAAGATGAAGCATTCCCTATATTTAAAAAGTTTAAGGCGTTGATCGAAAACAAAACTCGTTTAAAAATTAAAACACTCTGGACTGATCGAGGAGGCGAGTTTACCTCGAAACAATTTAATGGTTATTATGATTCAGAAGGAATTAGGAGGAACTTGACCACTCCGCACACGCCACAACAAAATGGCGTTGTTGAACGGAAAAACCGAACTATTCTTGGTTCGACTCGTAGTATGATGAAGGCGATGAAAGTCCCGTAGAATATGTGGGTAGAAACCGTTCGGCATGTCGTATATGTGATGAACAGAGTTGGAACAAAAGCTTTGAAAGACAAAACTCCATTTGAAGCTTTTACCGGTATAAAACCAGATTTGGATCGGTTAAGGGTCTTCGGTTGTCAAGCTTATGTAACAGTGACAACTCCGCATATCCCAAAGCTAGATATCGTAGCATTCCTATGGTGCATTTGGGATGTGCAGATGAAACAAAAGGGCATCGCTGCTATGATATTGAAAGAGGTCGAGTGGTGGAATCAAGGGACGTAGAATTTGATGAAACAAAAGCGTGTGATTGGTCTAAGCATGTTGAAAAACATAGTAACACTGAGCATGCTTTGGATGAATTTAATATAGAAGGTCTGGATGATATTTATTCTCAAATTGAAATACCCAATCAAAGTATCACAATTCCTAATCATAATATTGATCAAGCCACATCTGAGACTTCTACACAATTAATGCCACACTTCGAACCAATGGGGGGTGAGCATGTACCAGTAAACAATAATGAGGCTACCATGCAAGATAATAATAATGGTGACCTCACATAAGATCAATCCCATACAAATGAAGAACCCAACGATACTCAGAACGCCCTCCAAAATCCATTAAGGAGGTCCACTCGACAAGTTAATGCACCAAAATATTATGATGATTTTGTCATGCTGCAGGAGATTGAGAACCTTCAGTTGGAAGGAGAACCGACAAGGTACGAAGAAGCCGCGAAAGACTCAAAATGGTTGTTTGCTATGAAACAAGAAGTTGACTCGATCGAGCGGAACAAGACTTGGAATTTGACGAAGCTACTGCCCGGTCACAAAGCTATCGGGCTGAAGTGGGTCTTTAAATTAAAACGGGATGCGAAAGGCAATATTATAAAACATATGGCAAGGTTACTTGCGAAAGGTTACATACAACAACATGGTGTAGACTTCGGCGAAGTCTTCGCACCCGTAGCAAGGATGGAAACAGTTCGTTTGATCCTTGCATTGGCGGCTCGAGAAGGGTGGAAGGTCCACCACTTATATGTCAAATCGGCTTTTCTTCACGGAGTGTTAAACGAAGAAGTCTATGTAGTATAACCTGAAGGTTTCGTAAAAAAAGGGAAGGAAAATTTAGTGTACCGGTTAGATAAGGCGTTGTACGGTTTGAAACAAGCACCCCGAGCTTGGAATCATAAGTCGGATCAAACCTTGAAAGAAATTGGTTTCGTAAAGTGTCCGTATGAGGCTGCCGTTTACAAGCAAATAAACAAAAATGGGTTATTAATAGTGGCGATTTATGTTGACGATTTATTAGTCACATGTACAAATCTTAAATTGATAGAAGACTGCACTAAACAAATGGAGTCTAAATTCGAAATGTCAAATCTTGGGCTATTGTCATATTATTTAGGCATTGAAGTCAATCAAGGTGAACATGGTACAACTTTGAAAGAATCTGTATATGCTAAAAAGGTACTAGAAATAGGTGGTATGAAGGATTGCAATGCCAGTAAGTATCCAATGGAACGTAAATTGGTTTTAACCAAGGAAGGGACTGGTGCAGATGTGAACGAATCATATTATCGGAGACTAGTCGGTTGTCTTCGCTACGTAACTCATATGAGACCGGATCTAAACTATTCGGTTGGATTAGTGAGTCAGTTCATGGCGTTACCGAAAGAAGATCACCTACAAGCAATTAAACATATCTTACAGTATGTGAAGGGAACCGTAGATTATGGGATTCGTTATTGCAAGAAAGGAGAAAAAGAATTAGTTGATTATAGCGACAGTAGTCACGCTACCAATCGCAACGATGGAAAAAGTACAACCGGTATGGTTTTCTTTCTCGGAACCGGACCAGTTGCTTGGGCTAGTAAAAAACAACAGACGGTTGCGTTATCGTCTTGTGAGGTAGAATTTATGGCTGCTACGGAAACCGCCTGTCAAGCGATATGGTTGCAAAATTTATTGAACGAGTTAACCGGTTGGGAAGTAAACAAAGTGAAACTGAAGGTCGATAATAAATCTGCGATTGAGCTTACGAAAAATCCCGTATTCCATGGCAGAAGTAAACATATAAACACTCGTTGTCATTTTATAAGAGAGTGTGTTGAGAAGGAGTTGATTGAAATTGAGCATGTCAGCGGAGAAGAGCAAAGAGCCGACATCCTTACCAAGGCATTACCGAGGCTGAAGTTTGAAGAGATGAGAAAGATTTTGGGCGTCGAAGATTTGTCGGAACCGGGTCAAAAATTAAAGGGGTGATTGTTGGCCCATTATAATTATTTGGCCCGGTATCATAGCCAATTTAAGAAAAGTGGGGTGCAAGTATATTGGAATTAAAATAGGATTGAAGTCGGCTTACGTATCGGAAGGGATAAAATTCAAAAGTTAAAATTGTTTGTTTTCACTATTTTTATGTTTATCTAGTAGATTTCCTTTCCTAAGTCAAATAGATTAGTTTTCTTTTTGTTCAAGTTTGTTTCAAGTATTTAAGCAAGAGTCTGTAAGTTTTTTTGTTTCATTGGAAATAAAAATTTAAAAAGAGTCGTGATAGTTCATCACAAATACCGTGTTCGTTTTCTTCTTTCGATCCAATTGAATCTTTCATAATGATGGGTTCATTACTATTTTTTACTTTGGGTTGTTCATTTGAAGAAGCTTTGGGCAGATTTGAAATACATTTGGACCATCCAAGAGTTTTAAAACAAATCAAAGATTTAGTGGGCCGGTGAAACACAAATTAGTTTTGCTTTAATTTTTAAATTGTGCTTTGAGAACGAATATGGAATTTAATTAGATTTTGTATGAGGGCTACAAATGTTTGAACCAAGTGATTGTAAAGACTTGGGCAACTACCATTTTTAGTTCGGTTCCACTAAGAAAATTGGCATTGTGGATTGTTGGAATTTTAACTTTAATTGGACCAAGAAAAAAAATTGGAATTGGGAAGGTGCCTCATTTACTCAGCTGCTGAATATGTTCTATAAAAACTAATCAAAGACACTCTAGTTTTAATATTTATAAATTAAGACTCTCTAATGCTAGACCACTGACAGATAAGTGTACCTATCGTACGTAGTAAAGTCTAATGAAGTCCGAGTATTGAACCCACAAGACACTAGCGACGCTAACTATACTCTGACTCAACTAATTACTTAACTGGTTTATTTGGTTTTTGAGGGTTTTAATTAACTAATATCCTAATATTAACTAAGACGAACTTAACTACCTAGACGCAAGCTGAAGGCTATTAAAGTGGAATCAAGGATGGGGAAGTACTACCCAGGTTTGGAATCCTATTCGTGACACTCAGTTTTCTCTCAGCAATGGTAACTATGATGGAACCAGCTTCTAAGGATATGACACTCTAAGACTAAAGATAAGTTGAATCCCTTCCCGGTCTTATCAACTTCTCCCAAGAATCCTAAAGTTTAAGTAAAGCTCACTGGTATCGGTTGGATCACCTCCCGGTCTCTCCAACAATACTAAAGTACCCAAAAACTAGATCTCCTCTTGGTCTCACTAATCACAATACACCCTAGAGCGTACGAGGTAACCTAAGAACACTTGACAAGACTTTGGAAAACAAATAATACTAGACACTTAAACAGATCTTCTCCCAGTCTCACTGCACCTAAATACCTAGCACCAAAGACAATCCTAACTATCTATCTGCTACTGGTCTCAAGAATAGGTAGAACACTAAACTCCTCTAAATTATCAAATAATGTTCCTATGGAATACGTTCACCATAAACTAGTTATAAACAAAAAGTAGGTAACCTAACAAACAACTATACACGAAAGACTATGAATGCCCTAGATTTTTTTATTAAGATGGTACGATTAAGATGGTTAGGGGGCAGTAGGAACAAGTCCTAGGGTTTTACAAGAAAAGTTAAAAGTTCCGTCAGCTATGTGCACTAATTTTGTAAAGGCTGCCGGAGGCTGAATACATGGACTTAGATGGCCCAAAGTATATATGTCAAAAGGTAATTCGAAGATCAACATTTAACAAAAAAATCAAGCCCATTTATTTGAGTATGTATGGACGGATTTATGGCCCTCCAAAGTGCAAGTCAAATTGTTAGACGTTCTAGAAAGTTACTTACGTTGCAAAATTTTTATGTTTATAACTAAGTTTGAATAAAAAAAAGGGTTTGTAAGTTGTAACTCATATCAAAACATTATTTAATCATAAAATCAATAGGGTTTTTGAAAGTTTTTATAAAAGTTACCATAACATTAATTCCAAGAATTAAAAACCAAATTATCAAAGAAAAACAATAACAAATAAGAACAAAATTTGAAAAACTAAAAGACTTTACTTAGAGATTCTTGAAGCTCCTAACACTCCTTGGAGAGTCTAAGGTGCTGTTTGTTTTTCAGAGGTAAAACGTCTGTAGTCTGGGAACCACATCTGTAGACATCTGTAGCTGAAGAGGTGTACCAAACCTCTGCAGTTTGCAAGAAGAAGACTGTTTGTTTTTTAACTTCTGCAAGCTACTGAAATAATAAGCATGAATAACAATAAAAAAATTCAGCAAACTAACACCAAAATTCAGCAAACTAGCACCAAAATTCGGCAAACTAACATCAAAATTCAGCAAACTAGTACCAAATTTCAGCAAAGTAGAACCAAAATTCAGCAAAGTAGCACCTAAATTCAGCAAACTAACACCAAAAAATCAGCAAACTAACACCAAAATTCAGCAAAGTAGTACCAAAATTTAGTTAACACATACCAAAAATTCTGCAAACTAGCAACAAATTTCTGAAAATTACCAACCCAAAAAAAAAGAAAAGAAAATAACCTAGTGTTCTTCTAGTAAATTAATTGAATCAATACAATAAATGTGAATCAAAACAATATTTTAAGCTTCCATTAACTATGAATTTAAACAAACCTACTGTTATTTTAATACTTACTAGGGAAAAAGCCCGTGCGATGCACGGCATGCATAATAGCTATTGTTTGTTCGTGGTAAGATGTCTGACACGGCCGGTGCATAACATGTAAGACAATATGCCTACAAAGGGGCGTGATTAAAGTTTATTAAACCATGGGCCATAAGTTGTTTCCTTGGCAAAACTTGCCGGCCAAAAAGAAGTGAAAAAAGATGTCTTCCAAGGGAAAAAAACATGAAACAGAAAAAGGGAAAACGCATAAACTCTCGCACGCCTTCCTATCTTATTGGATAACGTCATCCCCAATCCCATCACCAGCCAACTGACTGCAGTGAAATAACGAAAAGAAAACTATTAAAAATGGTATACTATGTTTACGTATATATGCATCGAAAAGTAGTACAGGTTTTCATTACTAACACTAAGTGCAGACGGTATACCTTTCATGTGGGTCACTGTCAACTGTTTCTTCTGAATCCGAATCTGCATAAGCAGGCCTGCGAAGGAAAAGCACGAAACATTTATGTAGACGGTTATCCAAAAATAAATATGCACAATTACATTGTTTATGGAAATCAATCAATTACAGTTGAAAGTTTTTTTGTTGCCTTTCCATTTATAGCGATACAAAGTTTATTTTTTTCAAAAGCCAACTTCTCCCCTTATATGTCTTTACACATTCGAAGTGATGCGTTACCAAGTTTTTTTATTCCTATTTTTTTTATTGTAGAGTAATGCACTTTTATATTTATGAACTCAAGTTTCCGACTGTTGTAGCCTCCTAATTTTAAAATAGAGTAAATATATACCAGGTATGTAAATAACATTTCAGATCGAGTAGAAAGGTAAATAGCACATCTTTAATTAAAATGGTTTATTAAACAGGGCACGAATAAAGTGTAAGCCGATATATACCTTACGATCGCTTTAACGCGCTTAACTGGTGTCGGTATGGGTAGCACCCCCTTGTCTTTAGCTGGGATCGATGGAGGTGTGGAAGAACCAAAGGGCTTACAACCATCCCCATCTAGCAGGACATTCTTGCAGTTGAAGGATTCAAAATGGCCATGATCATAATACGTACACGAATCAAGCTGGAGGGTCTGAGTGCTGCCCACAAGAGAGTGCAAACAATTCGGCAGTGTTGAAATGCTTCCATCAGCGTTCCTTACCATCACCGGAGTGAACTTATCCTGTATGTCAGTGGAATAAAGGCTGTAGACGCATGACAGGCCAGACTCTGCTGTGAGTATACTATGAGCAGTGGTCTTTGTCAAGCGTTGGGCGGTGTCATCAAAGCAGACAACGACAGCTTCGGCTGTTGAGTTAAACACCTCGAGTTCTAGCCTGAAACTGTGCAAGGTTTGTAATTTATTTTCAGTTATAAGCCTGCATGAGAATGGCTACAAATTAATACAACTAAACATTTTTAGAAACAAACCTTGCTCTCGGGAAGACAACGGGGTTTTCGCACCCATCACACCACATATCGTTGTCTTCACGCCCCACACCTTTCATGCAATTCTCACCGCCACATGTCAGCCTGAACCACTCTTGGCTATTGCGCATGCATTTGACTTCAACACGACGGGTGAATTCAGCACTCTGCATATATTACCAGCATAACTATAAACTTTAACCATTTGATTCAAAAATGATAACCAATATTGTGCTTATCCAAAATGACATATCCTAAGTGTATATTACATTCTAATGCAAACCTGATTTGACCTTAACCAAAATAACCAATGTTTACATATGCTTGATTCGCCACGAACTACGTACACTCTTTATCTACCCAATATTTAAATTACATTTTATGTTTTTAATAAATATTTATAAACGTGAATTCGGTATTAAAAAAACATCACTTTTTTTCGGTATTAAAAATGTGAATTCGGTATTAAAAAATATTTATAAATATTTATAACTATTAAAAAATATTCATAAATATCTATTTTAAAAAGGGGAAAGTGAATATAGGGCTGTTACACACCTAAGCTTAGGTGCGAAACCCTTAAAACTACGTAGTTTTGTTAAACAAAACTAAAATAAGTTAATATTCTTTTTCATTTTATTCCCTCTTTCCATTCCAATT